>NBIV01000177.1:0-171595 GCA_003194525.1 Gracilariopsis chorda
TTGCTCCATGCTGGTGGATGGTTTAGATCCTGGTATCAGGGCACTGGTGTTCCCGCCACAGGAAGAGAAGCGCAAGGCGACGTATCTGGAACTGGTCCAGTACGCGCAGGCTGAGGGTGACACCTCAGAGCGAGAGACCCGAGGCGTCGGTCGTCGAAGGCTCTCTTCGTCGAGAACGAGGCTTCCTCGGCATCTCTCCCTAACCGGGACCACCTTCCGGATTTGCGGATAACATCCAGTATCTTGGCAGTCTTGAACAGTCGTTGGCAACCTCGGAACTGCCGTCCACGTTACACCCCCGTGGTAGATCCGGCCTTTTACGCAAACCCCGGTCGGGTTCCCCCAGCCCCGCTAGCCTACGCGTCGAGCGCCACAAGACACTCCCGCCCGGGATGGTCCAACCCGAAGCAACTAGCATTCCAACCACAACACCCTCAGCACCGCGGAATGATGTCCACGCCGCCGGAACACGTTCAGCCCCGCTGATTTGCTACATTTGTTACCTTGAAGGTCATACTGCGTCGCAGTGTACCCTCCCCATTCGCGAGATGTGGAAGATCGTGGAAATTATGAGAATCTCCCACCGGAGCATAAGGCTCGTGTCCCGAGTAATTCGTATGAAGACGCAAAGGCTGCGGTCCACAATGCTCAAGCTCGAGAAGCCGCGAAAACGCGAACGGTAACAACCCTAACCTTTCGGAACGGGCTCAGCCGCACCCAGCGGTCGATTCGGTCACGAAAAACTAATCTTGGGAGTCTCCCCCACGGGAGGGTGTCTTCCAAGCCGAAGTTGGAGACGCCTGAGGCGCCACCGCTTCGCTCCCCTGCCAAAATCCTTACGAGGAAACTGGCTCAAGAAGACGTGAGCTCGGACCACTTAGTGGCTCTGCGTCGTCCGTGGATACGGTCCCGTAACCTCCGCATCCCGGATCGAGTTTTGGTAATGACCAAGAGGAACTATAAAGTTTATAGTGACCTCGGTCTCTCTAACCAGTTCATGGTTCGTCAGTTATCTGTCCTGGATACAGGTGCCGCTCCGAACCTGATCAATATCGGGATTATTCCACCCGCCATGCGGAAATGCATTCGCATTGGTCCAAGTCTGGATCTGGCGGACGCTAATAACAACCCGCTCCAGACTCTTGGAACAATTCCTCTGGTACTCAGACTAGGCACCTACGTGGTGAAGTTGGACTTCATCGTATGCGATTCTCTTGCTGCACCGGTCATCCTCGGTTGTGATTTCTGTGACCGCTTCGTGGAAGCTATCCGCCCTCGCTCCAGATCTGTGGAATTGGCCAACGGTTCGACCATCCCGATTGTACGGAAGCCCTTGCGACACGCCTCCCGTAAACGGGGTACCTTTACCTGCTGCTCAGGAAGCGTCCAATGTGGATCGAGCATCTACAAAGATTCGTGTCGCGGAACCAGTTTCGATCCCGAAGGAATCTCAGGTGTGGGTCTCAGTAACATCCAAACACCACGGGTTGCAGGTTGTTCAACCGCTCCCCTCGCTCTACGAACAGCGCCGTCTCGCATTAGCAAATGGGATCGTATCCGTCGAGCCGGACAAACCCTTTAAGGTTCTCGTTGCTAACCTCGGAACTACCACTCAGTGGTTGGTTAAAAACCAGGTCCTGGGCAACATGCTTCCGCACCCGTTGGCTATCCTTCCTACAAAGATTCCGATCTCCGACGTTCTCGGAATACAAGACCCTAAGGAGGGGGAGGAGGTCCCGTTCGTTCCGTTGGATCCCGCCCGGGAAAGTTCAGATTCGACTGTCGAAGAAGCTCAGAAGAGCACGACTTCAGCATCGGCAGATACTGCGTTAGACCCAGAACAGGCTTTGGATAAGTTGGACCTGGATCACATTAATGAATCTCATCGTGAGAAGTTTCGTGACATGCTCAGGGACTTTACCGCCATGTGGGACGGTTCCCTGGGGACGATAGCGGTAACCGAACATCGGATTGATTTGTTGCCGGATACACGGCCTATTGCACAGCACCCATATCGGGCAGGCCCTAAAGCAAGGGGGGAAGAGAAATCTCAGGTGGAGAAGATGCTGCGAGCTGGAGTTATCGAAGCAGCACAATCCCCTTGGGCTTCTCCTGTTGTCCTTGTTCCGAAAGCCGATGGATCATGGCGTTTCTGTGTGGATTACCGCCGCCTGAATGCGGTTACTGTCAAGGACGTCTATCCGATTCCACGAATGGACGAGTACATTGACTCCCTGGGGAGCGCAACGGTGTTCACTACCCTCGATGCCAATTCGGGATACTGGCAGGTCCCTATTAGGAAAGAAGATCGTGATAAGACCGCGTTTGTGTGCCATCAAGGACTATATCGCTTTAAGCGAATGCCGTTTGGACTAACGAATGCCCCAGCTACATTCCAACGAGCAATCGATATCCTCTTGGCGAGGTTCAAATGGACCAGCTGTCTGGTATACTTGGACGACATTATAGTGTTCTCTAATAACTTGGACGATCACCTGTCCCATGTCCGGGAAGTCTTGACAGTGCTCCGCAACGCGGGCATCACCCTGAAGCTGGGAAAGTGTGAGTTCTGCGCCGATTCGGTAAAATATCTGGGCCACATCATCCGCCCCGGACAGCTTTCAATCGATGAAGCAAGAGTGAAATCACTTCGAGAGGCGAAACATCCGACTAATCAAACGGAGCTTCGATCCTTCCTAGGACTTTGCAATGTATATCGCCGATTCGTCCCGAACTTCGCCGACTTGTCAGCACCGCTTAACGCACTCCTCCGGAAAGGACAACCTACCGAACTGGACGTCTTTGACGAGGCTGAGTCGTCAGCATTCTCGTCTCTTGTCGACGCTGTAACGTCCCCGCCAGTTCTGGCCTTACCGCACCCGGACTTACCTTTCGAAGTGGATACTGACTCAAGTGCCCACCAGGTGGGTTGTGCGTTGTTTCAAGTCACGGAAGAAGGAGAAAGACATCCGATCGGATATTGGTCACGTTCGTTGAACGTTCACGAGCGCAACTACTCGGTGTCCGAGAAGGAGTGTCTTGCTGTTGTTTGGGCGTTGGCAACGCTTCGCCCATACCTTATGGGTAACCATTTCAAGGTTCACACCGATCACTCGGCTCTCCGTTGGCTACTCGAAATTCGAGAACCGTCGGGCCGCCTCATGCGTTGGCGTCTCCGACTCTCGGAATTTACATTTGATGTCCTCTACAAGAAGGGATCCCTGAATACTCAGGCTGACGCCCTATCGCGCTTAGGAACATCAGCGGAAACCGAACCGGTCGACGATCTGGAAATACCATGTTTCATGGCACAATCCCCGGAGGGAACGGAAGAAGACAACCCAGACGTGAATGGGGATGACATCTGTGACGATATTCTAGCTGCAAACCCTACGGATCCTCCGGATGACCAGGTTGTTCCCATATCCTCTGAGGAAATGATCCGTGAACAACAGCAGGATCCTTTCTGTGCCCAGATTCGTGCCCGTCTTAACGGAGGCGCACAGATACCCTTTGCGGTGAACGATCGAGGCTACCTAGTCAGGTTGCTGACACGGACCCCACAGATCGTTGTACCTCACACGCTGCAGCAGCGCGTCTTGCATCTATCGCATTACGCGAAGCTGGTGCACATCCCGGCGGGAGGAAACTATACCTGACCCTTCGCAGGGACTTCTATTGGCCTGCTATGGCATTTGACTGCTATGCAGTTCGCCGCTCGTGCGTGGAATGTGCGAAGAATAATGTAAAACTTCGGAAGTACTCGAAGAAGTTAACACTATTCCTGGCACGGGCGCCACTCGAATATGTCGCTATTGATATCTTGGGCGAGCTTGTCAAAACCAAACGTGGTTACAAGTATCTTCTCGTCATTACTGACCGCTTCTCAAAGTTGGTGAGAACAGTACCGCTTAAACGGATTACCGCGGACGTGGTTGCGCGTGCGTTCGTAACCCACTGGGTCTTTACTTACGCCCGCCGGTACACCTACTCTCCGACAACGGATCTCAATTTACCTCAAAGTTCTTTCAGGACGTATGTAGAATCTTGGGAATCAAGAATATGTTTACTACCACCTACCACCCGCAGTGTAACGGACAAGTGGAACGATTCAATCGTACTATGCTCAACGCACTGCGCGCGTATGTCGCGGATCACCCCATGGAATGGGACTTGTACACGGACGCTATTACGTACGCGTATAACACCCAGGTACACCGGGTCACGACCCTCGCTCCATTTGAGCTGGTCATGTCTCGGATTCCGCCACCCATGGCTATTGAAGCGCAACCGAACGTCTCGGGGTACCCTTCACCAAGGTTATATCGAGATGCCTGGAAGGAATGGTTGAAGAACATGGTCCCTACCGCCCGAAAGGCTATGGGAAAAGCCCAGGAGGCATACAAACAGAACTTCGACGCGAAGATTCGTTCCCCGATACCCCAGGTCTCGGAAGGGGATTCTGTCTTCCTGCGAAAGGAATATTGTAATCCCGAAAAGGAGAAGCGCCACAAATTGTCACCGATAGTGAATGGACCCTATCGGGTGGTTTCCGTCGCCGACGACACAGTTGTACTGGACATCGATAACCAGTTCGAACGCGTCTCTCGCGACCGCGTAGCCCACGCGCCTGCGCCCCCTGAGGGCTCATCACCGCTCGTGACAATCCCGGAGGATGACCTCGTAACTCGGCCAACGGATAATCTGCTTCCGTCCCGCCCACCCGTCTTACCGCACCCGAAACAGGGACTCTCGGATCTTCCAATTGCCGATCAACCGGTTGGGCGCGCCGCGCGTATCGTGCAATGCACGCTTGACCCCAAACGCCTAACCGTTACTCCGCCCGCGGAGGTCCTTCATCCTGAACCCACCGCCCTCTCACCTAAGGAGGGGGAGGGACGGGAATCGATCGTGCCATCGCGGAAGGAAGCTCCGGCGTCGGACGGTGTCCCGTTTCATACGGCATCGTCGGATGAGCACCCCCGGAGCAGGGAGGAGTTGAACGCATCGCGAAGCGAGAAAGCCGTCTCCGCGGACCCGGATGCACTCCTGTCGAGCGAGTCGCTGGGTAGCGAAGGAGGAAGTAGTGAACCGGACTCGGTGTGGTCACTAATGTGGCGAATGATATCTCCGAGCACGGAGCACATACAACCTCGGTCCTAACCAGTTTCGTGGTGAGCTGAAAAGCAACCGCGGACACGGAGAGTGTGGTTGACACTGCGTGCGTTACCGCAGAGCACTACAAATGGACACTGTGACGCCACTGTCACGCGGACGAAGCCCGAAATTCCAAACCGTGGAAAGGTGTACACGTACATACCGCCGGCCGGCGTCAGGAGTACAGTCAAGACCCGCGTCGTGGAAAGACCGCGCGCGACACTTGCCGCCAGCGGCCAGCCAATCACAGTGTGTGATGCATGGCAATCCGCCTCCTGGCGTCGGAACCGTAGTGAACCGCCTCCCTCACCGTGAACGGTCAAACTCACCAGAGTTGTACGGGTCGCGTGGGAGAAGAGCTCGCGAGCTGCGCGTCAATAGGGGAATCCGGTTAGAACGGAAGGCCCCCCCCACAAGGAGAGGATTAGGAAGCGGAAAGACCGCAATGCGGTATCAAGTCCCAGCACTCGCAGCGTCGAGGAAAGCTGACTTTGCCCGCAGGGTCGCGCCAATTTCAGGCAAGTCCCCTCACAGGGTTCTCCCCTTAAGCCCTGCCATGACGGGTCAGGAGCCGGCTACGTACGACCAGGAGTTTGTCGTTGACCACATCGTGGATCATGTTCTGGACTCCAAAGGAGTGTGGTTTTACCAAATCCGATGGTACGGATACCCCCCGGAAGAGGACACATGGGAGCCCATTCAGCACCTTCCTCGTTCCAAGGTGATAACCTACCACCGCCGGACGCGGTTCCCACTCCCATCCACTTTGGACATGGCCCAGGTTGGGTAGGACGATACACTGCACTATGCAGAAGATTCCGAAGACGGAAGAGAAGTCTCCGAAGAGAAGAGGACACAGGAAGAGATCTGGCTACAGAAGGTTACACGAAGTAATGGACTGGATAGGGAAACCAATGGTCATTGGACGTCACACCGCCTAGCGGTCCGACCGAAGTAACGGTTTAATGAAGAATACCGCCTAGCGGTCCGGCATGAAGATGCTATGAAGAAGAAAAAGAAGAGTCCGGACATACGGATATAGAAGAAGGAAGTCGTTTACCACAAGCTATGGAGCGTTAAGCGCTAACCTATATCAGGTGTGCGTGCCACGGTCCAGGATCCTGACTTAGGATGAGCCGCTCGTTGGCGGTTGGTAGTTCGCAGACGCGAAAGCCAATAACTCGCTCACGCTGGTGAGGTTGGAAGGCGCAACCACTCCAATGGACTGGAGGTGAGCCCTGAGGGCAACGGCCTGAGGGTCCACGGGGACCGGAGATGCGGTAGACGGAGAAGCAGCCGCACTGGCGGCCATATTCCAGCCATCTGGAGCAGCCACATGCTGGCCGGATCCGTCGAGATCGTTGACCATCGCCGTTACCGGGGCTACGGCCTCCTCCACCTCATCGGGGTCGTCATCCACCATTGGATCATCCTCGTAGGAACCGTGCCAGTCATCGGAAAACATGAACCCAACCGGGTGGCCTCGCGGAACGGAGCGTGGTACATCGCGTAACGCTAGCGCGTGAGCCCGTGAAGTCACGGATACCTCCCAAGGGTCATAGAAGACGAAGTTGCCAGCGTTTGGATTTCTCCGGCCTGGAGAGCGATCATGCCTGGAAGGCTCACCGTCAGGGACGTTGGAGACGGGGACTGTATCCCAGTTAACCATATCGATGGTGTTCAGAAGGCACTGAAGCTCATCCAAATTGGCTTCGGATCCCAGAGGGATATAGAGATCCAATCGGCGGATAACCTGGCGTAGGTGAGGAGGAATGTACCACAGACGGTTCTTGTCGTACACCTCCCAGAGGAGAAATGCGGCAACGCGAGCAGCCCATTCGGCGAGGAAGAGAGTCCAGTAACCGGAATCCGGATTGTTGATTAATCGTGAACCGATATAGCTGAGGCACGGAGGCATCTCCGCAAAGCATCCCCTCGGGACTTCGAACCTGCTCCACCAATGGGGAAGAGGTGCATACCGGCCGCGCATCGCGGATGGGCGGAGCCTCTCGACCTCGAGATTTTGGTATGGTACCAGGAACCCGAAGCGGGAGCGCGCCTTTCGCTCAAACCGGAGTCGGTCGAAGAATGATCCGCGATGATTCGGACGACGAAGATATCGGAACTCTGCACGCAGAATTGGGCGCCTCCAGAGGAGCATCCCGGCTTCTATTGGAGTGGACCGGAACGGTGTAGATGGCTGGTAGGCAGCAAGGTTCTCGCAGTATGAGACTTCACCGTAGGTACGGTACCGCGAGAGGTCAAAGCTGTATTCCGTTGGTATCAGCTCATCCGGATAACTCGCGCGGGCGAGACGGTCGTAGGCGACCTTGGCCATCCCGGCACGGGCTTCATTCAGCGTCTCGAAACCATATCTGGTGCGCTTCCGTGCGGGGAACTGTGGCTCTACCGCGATACGCGTCCTCCAGTCGAAGGAGTCAACCATATCCCGGCCTAGTCCCCCTGGGAGCTCGCCCTCCTCCACATAGGAGTCGATGAGGTCCGAGTCGGAAACCCATGTGGGGTGGAACCAGGGCGCACGCGAAAAGAGGAGAGCGTCTTCCCGGGGATTGCGGGCCCAAAGTGTCGATGGTGACACCCAGCCGGCGGCGGTCGCAGTGATCGGTATCGCTTGAGCGGAATTCCAGGCAGCGATACTCGCGGCATCCGAGGCATCCATGGTTGGAACATGAGACGATCCCCCAGGCAGAGGCAAGGAGAGGAACCCAGAGGTTGGGTGACGAACCCACGACCCCGGCGTCGCGAAGGAAGGTTGTCCGCTCGCGGAAGTCCCCTGCGGGGCGCCCGCAGGCGGGTCGTTCGAAAACGGAGTGTTGGTCATATTAGAGAGGGGCGCAGAGTCTGTTGAAGAAGGTACTGAGGGTTGATCAGTTGTAACCGTGTTGGTACGGGGGACCGGTATCTCGGCGATTCCCTTGTCGGGACTATTTATACCCTCGCGCCTCATCTCCTCACGCCTATACTCGCGTTCGTTTTCGGCCCTTAAGGAGGGGGATGTGTAGTGCAATGCATTCCCGCGTACGGGCGATGGCGAAACTCATATCTGAGGTGTACTCGGTGCGAGCGATGAAGCGGGATGCATGAATTTTAGCCCCCGTTTACCGGGCTAATTAGCGGTCTGGTTACCCAGGGTGGTTATGGGAACATTCATATTTTGTGGTACTTGCCTGGCAAGGGTGGTGGACACGTGGCTACAGCCCCGGCCAGGAGGCCCAAAATGGCTACTTATTTTAGTATAGTTTAGGGGTTAATTTTACTTAGGCTAGTGCACTACCTACTGTACTGCACTGAGCTAGTACTTGAGCGTCGGCCGCACGGCGGCAGAGCTCACCAAGAAAAGTAACAAGAGTTCGGCTCTGACTCTATTCGCCATGCGAAGTGTCTAGCTCCTCGCGGAGGTACACCGCTTGCCCGATAGTTTCACCCGACTCGCACCACCGAGGAGACCGTGCTCGTCGTACCCAGTGGGTTGTGACCACTCGTGGTATTCGTTGTTGTCGTGTGACCGCCCGTACAGGCCCTATCTCCGCCCCAGTTTTGGGTATTGATATTACCGACGTGTGTCGTGAGACCGTGAGACCATCCCTTCCCCTCATATCCCCTAGCCGCCGCGCGGTGCGTGTTCGTGTGTGTGTATCGGCACCCCCCCTCCGGGTCTGTTCCCGCTTTCCGCACGCCCCCGTCGGGTGGCCCCTTTCCGTCTTTTGTTCCACTGTTCGCAGGCTACTTCCGGACCAGCCGTGGTTCCGACCCGTTCTAACCCCTAAACCTCCGCGGTACATCCAGGCTCCCGACGGAGTTACACCCGTCATACGGGACACGGAGGGCTCTACCCAGCTGGGCCTACCTCTCCAAGAGAGCAAGGCTTCGAGCTGCCTTGGGTGCCTTTCCCACACCGGGATTGCACCACACTTCTGAGGGATTAACCAAAGTTGTGGGCACCATAGAGGAACTAGCTCCTCAGTGTCCCCCTCACTTCCGCTCCGAAGCGCACAAAATTGGATACCTCCGCAATGCGGTCCTGGAATCGTCATGGGCAAGGCTACCAGTAAGCAACATTGTTACCCCCAAGTACACATTCAATGGCTTCATCACTGCTCTTAGGGAAAGCCTTCAACTAGAAGAAGAGATCAGAGAGATCAGCAAGACCTCTGAAACGAACATTGTGAGTGAGGGGACGATGTATCAGCAGTATGGGCGGGATCCAAAATATGTTCGCAAACATCCACCCCAAAGGGACTCCCGCTTCGGCCATAAGCACACCAGTGGTAGCGCACAGCCTCGCACCCAACCGCGAACCTTTGAAGAAAGTCGCCGACGCAATGAGTGCCATAAATGCCACAGACATTGGCAACCAGGTCACCGTTGTAAGCCTGGTGCTATCCGCAACCTTGTGCGTCAAAAGATGACTAGTGGTGAGTCCGCCGTGCACATTGTGTCGGACCTTGTCTTGGCAATGGAGGGAGAGACTGACGAGGTCTCTGACAGGAATGATGGCGACGACGACCAGCACGGACCATGTTACGATGTTGAGGAGGTTCGCCTGTTCGACCAACTGACGGGTGGAGATGAACCCTTGGCCACAAGAGCCGTCGAAAAAGCCGACGAAGATTGGTTCACAAACCATGTGGCGGCTACTATGGGTCAAGAAAGGATGCACCCAGCATCACAGTCTTTTCAGTAGGGCGACGAGAGTTAGTGCCTCAACACCGTCGCCCGTGCCGATGGGCAGCTTCGCATAGGACTGCTCTACCGAGGCGCAAACCCATGGGTGAGCCTTTGGAAGTCAATTTCACTCACATCTTTGTGACAAAACTTGCGAAAGAGCGTAACCGCTCTCGAGCAGACGGATTCTGTGTCGATATTGGAGCACCGAAATCAGTCATTGGAGTTAAGGAACTTAAGCGTGTCCTTTCGGATCACAAGCTTAGACTGCCGAGACTTCGAAAGTTACCGTCTCACACGCGCTTCAAGTTTGCTGATGCCACGTTTGAGTCGCTTGGACAGGTAGATATTCACCTCGCTACACCTCCCAACGTTAGCCCTATCCTGGTGACGATGGACGTCGTATCAGCGGACATTCCAGCTCTGCTTGGAATGGATATCCTTGACCGCGAATCCCTTATAGCAGACACAGTGGCGAACCGTCTAACGCACAGGGCACAGGTGCACACTAATGGAGATCAAGCCACGTTCGTAGATGGCTGGTCTGTACCTCTACACCGTTCTGCCAGTGGTCATGTGTTTGTTGATATGTGTTTCCCGACTCAAACAAACTTCACAAGGACACAGCTACACAAGCTACACAGGCAATTCTTTCACCCGGCAGCTGATAAACTCTTCGCGTTGATTAAGAGAGCAAGGCCCGAGGAAGCAACGCCTCAGACATTGGCAGTTCTAAAAGACCTTAGCAAGAGATGCGACCCATGCCAGAGAATTCAGAATGCCCCGAGCCGCTTTCGTGTTTCATTTGGGGCGGAAAATGTCCGCTTTAACGAAAGTGTTCTCATTGATATTATGTATATCAATGGAAAACCCGTGCTGCATATCGTTGACGAAGGAACTCGCTTCTCGGCTGCCACCTTCCTTCCAGACGTGTCTACCAGGACCATATGGAAGAAAATTCTCACATGCTGGATAGCCATCTATACTGGGATTCCCAATCGAATGTTAGTAGATCAAGGTAGTGCTTTTGGGCAACTATTCATCGAAATCGCAGCGATATCTAACATTGAGGTCGATAGAACTGGTGTGGAAGCCCACTCGAGCCTTGGGCTGGGCGAACGCTATCACCATCCTCTAAGGCAGACATACCGAAAGATCATGGTACAGAACCCTTCCACGGAGCCAGAAATAGCACTCGCGGCATCAGTGAAGGCTATGAACGATACGCTTGGGCCGGAAGGACTGGTACCATCAGCATTGGTTTTCGGTGAGTTCCCTCCTGTGCGCACTAGATCCGAACCTCAGAGAACCAAGGCAACATTGGCAAGTCGGGCAGAGGTAGCAAACATCGCTCGAACCGAGATGGAAAGGTGCATGGCAAAACTAAGGATCGATCGTGCCCTCAAGCACAGAGTACCACCAGCCTGCGACTCGGCGTACCAGGTTGGTGATAAAGTACTGGTCTGGAGGGAGAAAATCGTCGATAGCCGTATTGGAGAATGGCTAGGCCCGTTCACTATCAATGCAGTAGATGAGCTGAAGAAGCTGGTATACGTCCAAGACGTCCCGATAGGAGCAGCAAAGCCGTTCAATCTAGCTCAAGTGAAACGCTACTACGAGCCAGAGATGATAGCAAACTCATTCTTCTCCAGTCTGAACAAGTGCTTCGAACCGTTTCGATCCGTAGAGGAAGAGAAGGATGGCATCTACTTGACCGAGGTTATCGACAAGAATGACCCAAGAGCAAGCACAAAGGAGATGGACGAAGCTAAGAAAACGGAAATCAAGAATCTCTTGGACCGTGGAACCTTTAAGGTAATCCTGAAGGAAGATGTGCCTACCGATGGGAACATACTGCCTGGTCGTTTCGTCTTGTCCATCAAATCTACGGATGATGGGCGGGTGAAGTATAAGGCTCGCTTCGTAATTGGAGGACATCGGGACAAGCTGAAGCATATGATGGTACACTCGACGACAACTCTGCAACCTTCATCAATCAGACTCCTCTTATCCCTTGCTATGATTCATGGCTTTGATATCTGGACATCCGATGTCCGACAGGCATATTTACAAGCTGCCGAACCCATCCTTCGTGACGTTTTCATCACCAAGCCTGTTCCAGAGTTCGAACTGGACCCTTCGCAATGCCTTCAGCTGCTGAAGCCACTCTACGGTCTCTGCGAGTCGGGTGACCTATGGCATCAAACCATAGACCAACATCATCTGAAGGACTTGGGCATGACTCCACTACGATCGGACCCTGCACTGTACATCCAAATGAAAGAAGGACTTCTGAAGGGTATATCTGGTGGTTACGTGGACGATTTGTTGAGAGCAGGCGAAGGTGAGTTCAAGAAGCTCTGCGCAAAAACCAACGAGAGGTTTGACATGGGAGAGGAGCAAGGTTTGCCTTGCAGCTTCACTGGGTTCTCTTTAGAAAGAAAACCAGATTCAACCATTGTGCAGGAGCAACACTCGTATTTGAAGAAGCTGGAGGAACTCCCACCAGATGCAAAGTTTTCCTCATTTCGGTCTATGCGTATGAAGTTGGCCTGGCTTGCCAATACTAGACCTGATTGTCTATTTGAGATCTCACAGCTTGCGCAGGTGACCGAAGCGATCTTCAAGAATGATCAGAAGAGTGTGATACGGCAATTGAATCGGGCTGTGAAGTACGCGAAGAGCAACATACTTTCTCTCCGAGTTCCGAGATTGAACCGCGAAACACTAAGAGTCATAGGCTACTCGGACTCTTCTTTCGCAAATAATAGGGATATGTCTTCGCAGCTTGGTCACATTGTCTTCCTTGGAGACGATACGGATAATGTCGTACCGATACATTTCAAGTCTTACAAGGCTAAGCGAGTGACAAGATCCGCGATGGCGGGCGAAGTAATTGCTTTCAGCGACCTCTTCGATGTCGCAACCACGCTCGCAGCCGAGATGAGCCTTATCATGAATCGAGAAATACCGGTACAGCTCTTTACGGACAGCAAATCGCTATTTGATGTCATATCAAAAGGATCCAGAACTTCCGAAAAGCGACTCATGCTGGACATCGCCGCAGCTAGGCAGGGATTCAAGAGCAAGGTTATATCGGACATCGGCTTCGTGCGAAGCTCACATAATGTGGCGGACGGGCTGACGAAGACAATGCATCAAGCTGCTCTGAAGAACATCCTGAAGACTGGCACTCTTCAGATACAGCCGGAGCAATGGGTCATTAGAAACTAAGGATGAACGGGATCTTTATTTTTAAAGGTCATCTCACGGACTTCCGCGATTTATATCTTCTCTTTTGTCTCACCGACGCAGGAACGCAAAGCCGACAAACTAAGTCACAGCGGTTTCTTCTCTTCGCTATCAAGAATTTCTTGGCGATCCCCATCGACTAATGCGCAGTGGTCAACGTCATTTCCGGCGTGTATGCGGACAATGAAAAGACCTTCGCATTGCATTGACAGCCATTCGAACTTGTTTTCGCAAAACTGCTTATCCGAAATCTTCCTGAAGTTGAGACCCTTTTGCAAGCTGTGCAAGAACCGCTGAGTACTTCCTATCGAACGAAATGGATCGGAACTCTCCTCGAATGCATTCATAATGTTCGCACCCACTTCGTAACCGCAGTGACGCGCAGCCGCACTCGCAATTGAATATCCCAGACAATTCCCTTCTTGACTGCATTCGACGATGGGAGTGGAAGGTTCGATGAGGTACTTCTTCGCTTCTTCGCTGACGCCGCGCGCACCTGGACCTTGCTTCGTGATGGAGAACCCAGGGTGATCAAGACACCACGCCCGAATTTTGTCGCGTATAATGATGTTGGCACGACGCCAGTTCGCTTTCGTTATGCGCGGCTTTGGAGGCGGAGGACACGGCATCTCTTTGGCATTGGCAGTTTCCGCGGTGACGCGGAAAGAAACGTTTTTCCATGCGCGTAATTGTAAGGAAGAGATGTCGATCGCAAACATATTGTCGATGCAATTTTGCGCGCTACAAGTGGTGAGGGTTCGAATCCCTCTATCCGTACTCCTAATACGTCCACCAACATGTTGGTGGCGTAAATACGGCCAGCTGCAAGCACGCCCGCGCGCGTTACGGTGCAATCGCCGGCCATCACTTTCTCAATGGTGTACTCCGCGCTGTTGTTGGTCGCCATCGCTTACGACGCTTGTGCAATCGCTCGTGTTTCGCGCTACTACACAACGGGACGAACCTTCACCCGGAGGTCTAGGAGGTGCCTGGTAGTAACGGGAGACAGAGAGACGCACGCCGTGGCTGGACAAGCGCCGTTGCGGATCGTGTGACTGGAGGGAGTGTAGGTTGTAGGGGTGCTTACGTAGGGGAGAGCGCTGTGATCTCGTTTTGAATCGAGATGCGCGTGGCTTAATTTAATATATTTATTTTTAAGTCACACAGTGCGCTGTGCCAATCTGTGGCACAGCGCGCTCGCAACGCCGCATATAAGTGTAGTGTACTTTACGCATTGCGCGAAAGGACGAGGAGGAAGAGGAATAGAATCAGTAAACAAGTCGCTCGACAAATTTACTGACCAAACGCGAAGAAACGCGTTTGTCCTCTCTACGTTGCGCTCGAACCAACCACGTTGATCGTACAACGTGCCAAGCGCAACGCACAGCAACCGCGTTCAACCGACAGTTACCAATGGCATTATAACGTGCTATGAACGAAATTCATAATTATGCTCACATTGATTGCAGGCCATGGTCTTTGATGCTTGTTTGAAGCTACATTTTTGAGAAATCAACTATTTTCTACTTTTAAAGGGACGCCGTGGGAGAGCTTGAGACATGTTGCGCTTTCATCCGAACTAGTGGTATTGGTATGGCGGAGACAGCACAAAAGGCATGGTACGAGGTGTGTGTTTGGTGGGAAATCTAGTCTTCCGTCCTTCTGCTCCCACGTCGATTTGCAGTTGCAGTTACGAGTTGATCGGACTAAAGTACGAAAAAGTAGCCACTATTTGCCGTAAGTGTAGGGAATCAACGGCATATACATGTTGCGTTTGGAAAGTAAGCTTCGGATAGGAGGCCAGATATCCTCTTGTGTCGCGTATGGTGTAGGCAGTGTGCCTGTCTATCTTCCTCATTAGCCAGAATATGAATATAGACTTTTTAGAAATTGAGATATGTCATGGTATCTCATACATGAATCTCACCGAAAAAGATGGTTCGTTTGAAATTTACCCTTCAAGCCTTGAAGTTTCTCATTTAACTCTACCGAGGACACTCCCGTATGAGGTGGCATGATGGAACCTCACAGAACAAAATCATCCCAGCCCGGCATAGTAGAACTATATTTATCTTTAGCAAGGGTAGAAGGCTCGTCGGAGTTAACATGAGCAGGGTCATACACTGCAAAGTTGGTCATAATCTTTAAAACCGGCGTAGACCGGAGGGCTTTGACACTGTTGAATAGTGTAAAGCTGCGGTTGTTTGTCACACAGACTGCTTCACGCTAAGAAAGAAATATAAAAATTGGAAGCAACATAGCTTGAATGCTAGGATAAGTGGAAGCAGGTACTGATATGACGACTTTGGGCTCAACCTAAGGTAGTAGTTTCAAGGTCAATGTCGATGAATCGTTCATCACGCATTTCCGCCATTGAACGTGGAGTTTGCGCAGCAATAGAACATGTATCAGATAGAAGTGGATCGAGAAATTCTTGAAGTTACCACTTCCATGGCTTCATTTTGGTGCTTGTTGGGATCTACAGCAGTTGCTCCTCAGAGCCCTTCGGTGTGCGGAGTAGATGTCTCAGATCCACGGGGGAAAGGAAAAAAGAGAGAGGGCACGTCCATCTCGCTCAACCTCGATCGTGGGTCAACGAGGGATGCCCTTACGTTTTTGCTCTCTCCGTGTTTTCACTGTCTCTGACTGTTCAGAGACAGTGACAGGGGGATCGAGGAATGTAGACCTCTGTCTTTTTGACCTGGAGCGCACCGGGCGACAAGGCCGTGTGAAGTCACCGTGACCGCTGGTTCCTGCCACAACTTCATCTAGTGCCAGACCCCCACTTGGTGTGTTGCTCTGAAGCTGAGCGTAACAGCGCTCCTTTCGGGATAATTTGCTGTCAACAGGTGATGTGCGCCGATTGTCTTCGAAATAATATTTCGAAGACAATCCGTAGTTGCATGAATCATGACCATACTTAGATCGATTCGCAACGTTTGCTGACCAGTATCTCTAGCATACTCTTTACAACACGTAACTCTTACGAGGCGCTCTGCTCTGAGTATTAGCTGACGGCGAGTGGAGAAGGGGACGCACTGGGGCGCTGAGCTCTGCTGAAAACAAGGCTTCAGATTCCACGGGCAAACTGTCCTACGCAGAACTCTCTGAGAGAGTTACTAGTGCTGACGGAAACGTAGAATAGTGACTAGTCTTAGAGTCCCAAAATACCCCCCCCTCCCCCCTCCCACGCATTTGGAGGAGAGCTGAAACGCAATGCAGCTCATAGGGGCAGCTGACGGTGAGCCGACACTCCACTTCACCCCCTTCAATAGGGCTGATGACCCGGGAGGTCGTTAAACTCGTCCAAGCGATCGGTCAGCTTGCCGATCGCCCTCGCGGACCTGGGTGGCACGTCCTTAAAATGCCCCCATCTAGCTGCATGCACGCAATAGGTCAAGAGCCGGTCATCAGAGTAAGCTCCTACCGCCGTTTTCCCTGAATTTTTCGTTCTGAAGGAAGAGCTCCTACGGAGCCACTGGACGGGGGTTTTCCAGGGGTTTTCTCGGAGGGGCTACGCTGGGTTTGGATGACTGTGAAAGGCTACGGACTGGTTCTTGCACCTGATCTCGCCGATGATATGATGATTAGGTCGCTTTGATTTATGCTGGTACTGCGGACTGATGGGAACGTCTGCTTTCCAGATTAGGGAACAACATATTACTCTGTCGTGGCCCATATGGAACCACGATGCTAAATCGCTTTGAGTTGGATGCCTGCTGTGGTGAGGAAGGTACTGGCGAGACCCGATAAGGGCACCCGCAGTTCCTGCAGTTCCGCCCGTCGAGGTGTGCCGACCTTCCGAAAAGGCTACAAAAGACTATGCAGTTCCGCCGGATGAGGAAGCCAAATGGAGATGCGACTGGGTCTATTAGGGGAATTTAGCCGTCGAATAGATAATTAGCCTTCTACTTGTACAAAGTGAATACCGTTGCCTTGGAATTAGAGGCACGTGCCCGTAAACACATACACACACACGCAGACGCATGTAAGTTTTTGCATAAACAACGCCTCATTATGCCGAAGAAAGCCTGTTGATGAGATATAAGCCCACTGTGGGAGGAGTTCACCGCAAATTCCAACCGCATACAGCATATCCTGAGCGGAGCTCGCACTGTAGGAACAAGAGTGTAGATGCTAAAGTACGCACACGCAAAAGAATGAGGAAGCACAATATTAGGCTTGAGCTGAGAAACCAATAAAGGGGTAAGGGTTAGCAATCTAGCTATTAGTACAATGAAGCACGTTTTTGAAAGATCTACGAAGAAGAGTGGAAAATGAAAAGAACTGCCTGATATGATGTAAGAAAGACGTGTGAACGTCTTGTTTGTTGCGAAAGGGATGGGTAAGGTGTGGTGAGAGTGCCGAAAGGATTGTTGCTGAAGAAATGGCGATGTGTATGTGATTGTGTGTGACAGATGGGACTGGCGATGAAAAAGAGTCGTAGTGGCGTTGTAGAAAGCCGAGGTTCTTTCAGAATAATGTTCTACCACGTAATCGAAATTAGGAAAGCGGCGCGCATATAAACAACAACAGCTGAGTCAGTGATGGTTATGGATATACAGACATGTGAAAGGGGTAAACAGTTTGCAGAATGAAGCAGCAAACGGAGCACTTGGAGTTTCACGTACCAGCAAGCAAGGTTGGAGTAAGAGTTATGCACTCGATACTACATGTCAAAATCACTGAACGGAAGAAAGCAAGGTACAGAAGTGGGTGGTAGAGAATGGCAGAGAACAAGCGGCGGCAGCATCAACAAGAGCAAATAAGAGGGTAGGTAGCCAAGTAGTCAAGAGAGGATTTACTAAAGAGGAAAACAGTCACAAGTTAAGAGCGGCGAAGAAGTGTGGGAAATCATTCCGGGGAGGTGAATGGAACCAAGTGTTGGCGACCCATAGATGATGAACAACAGTGCCGTGAAGTTGTGTAGCAGGCGTGGTACACGACTGATGTTGCACAACACTATGTACGACAGAATTGGGTGCAGCATTTGGAGGCGAGTTGTTCAGCGAGATAGGAAGATTGGGGGTGTGAAAAGGATGTTGTGAAGGAATGGATGGAAGGTTGGGATATGCTAAGCGTGGCCGCAGGTGGAAACAGTGCAGGTGTAAGGGGTCGAAAGGCAATTGTTGGGGTTGATATGGGGGGAGTGAAAACTGGTGGTGTGTGGTGGGGTGAGGTGTGACGGAGTGAAACGGGCCGTTGTGGGGGAATGCACGATCGGAAGAAGGGGAAGTGGCGAATGGATCGTGAACAAGAGGCAAGGAAAAGGTGGGTTGCGCGGGCGGGGAGTGAGAGCGAGGGGAGTGAGAGCGAGGGGATTTCGAAGGAGACTCACGAAACGCGACTCGAAAGTGATTGTCAGAAGAAGTGGAGGAAGACAGCATAGAGGGAAGACGTTGATAATCTTCCCATCGAAGTTCCTCAACGCTCTTATGACGAAACGGCGGTAGCAAAGAGATGGAGAGAGCGCGGAGATTGGGGTTGACGTCTGTGATGGCGGACAGCCTGTGCGGCACGCCGATGGTGCCGGTGGCGGGGGGGGGAGCCGTGGTGGGGAAGGTGCGGGAAACGGATGGCGGGGAGTTTGTGGGGCTGGGTGGCGCGTTGGATGGGGGCGGATTGGGAGGAACGGAGATGCAGAGAGCGGCGATTAGGGTGTCGAGACGCTCTGCCACGGCTAAGAGATCGGGGCGAGTGGGCGGGGGAGCTGGCGGGGGAGCTGGCGGAGGGGACGGCGGTGACGGCGGTGACGGGGCGGTGGCGCCGTTCTGCTGCCCGGGCGACGACGGCGGCGGCGGCGGCGACGCGGTGCGCGGCGACGTCATGAGCGGATGGAAAGCGGCCGCGAAGCGGAAGCGGCCGCGCGAAGCGAAAGCGGCCGCGAAGCGAAAGCGGCCGCGAAGCGAAAGCGGCCGCGAAGCGAAAGCGGGCGCGAAGTGGCGAAGCGAAAGTGGTCGCGGAGCGAAAGCGGCGCAAAGCGAAAGCGGCGCGACGCGAAAGGCGCTTCGTGCGGAACAGCAGGCTGCGCATGCAAGAAAGAGCTGCATGCCGAGAGCGGATCACGGCATTTAAGATTGTCGGGAGCAACTTGGCGCACGTGCTGCGCGACGGCGGCTTACACGCTGACATGTTGCTGGATTCAGCGGTAGCGGGCGAGTGGCGCGCGAAATGTAAAGTGTCTGTTGTATCAATGTGTCGGTATGTCTTACCAAGTTTATTGCTTAACCCCGTGCTCACAGAGTGAACATTTTAGTTCACCCAAAAGTGGGGTGAGTTTTGGAGAATTTTGGCGAATTCTCGGTTGCAGAGAGAACGTCTCTCGACGACGGGTGATGTTCATTCTGTGTGTCTCCCAGATATTCTCTATCCCTCTCCGACGGTAAG
The DNA here is from genome assembly GCA_003194525.1 of Gracilariopsis chorda. NCBI lineage: Eukaryota > Rhodophyta > Florideophyceae > Gracilariales > Gracilariaceae > Gracilariopsis > Gracilariopsis chorda. The sequence continues at coordinate 19,483 of NBIV01000177.1, forward strand.
CCCTATTCCTTAACGATCTCGAGAGAGCATTTGCTTCCGTACTCGAAGACTGACCAGTTATGTCTCATGAACCAACTCCCATTCTACCTTGCACAGACGCTCTTCGCAATGCAGACACCGGCAACCGAACACTTTCAGTCGACAACTACACTGCGGAGATTGACAAAATTTCTGTGGACGCCCATAGCCGTTCTGGAGAGATGCCTGCAACGTCGCCGCAGCGTTCACAAGGTACCTCTGGCCAGGTAGCCGACAAGGTTACGGGGATGCAAACAGCGACTGTTGCCAATGAATCTCCAAAAGGTCAACACCAACACGCACTAATACGTTGTAATCGGTCGGCCTCAGAGAACACTAACCCCGAAAACGTGAACGGCAACTACACCAGTGAGTCTGACAAGAAATACAGCGCCACAGAAAGTAGTTCTGAACAAGATGATAACTTTGAATCAAATTTGTTTACTCCTTCAGATATGGTTATCGATGACAATGAAGTACAAGATTTGCACACCAATAATGCACCACAGCACATACCCCATGCGCTGGAGGCCACAAAAATTGCTACAGAAGACTACTGGGCCGGCTTGTTTGTGGAACCAAGTGAGCTTGTGAATGGTGCTCTAGAACTTGAAGGGAGTGCTACAGATGAGGGTTCATCTACGCCGATGTTAACAGCTGCACAGCGCAGTGATGCTCAACGTGTTGGCGATTTAAGGGGTTGGAAGTATGCGGACGCCTTTGGTTCGGTCGAACTTTCTCTTGATGATGCTGATGGTCTTTTGGGTACTCGTTTTGTGCAGGAAGCTAATAATGTTGTCGAGAAGGTCAAACGAGAGGTACGAAGAGCTCGAAATAAGACAGATGCAATTGATGAAATGACGATTTCGCGATTGGATGTGCTCAACATTTTCTTGCCTGTAAGCGTACTCGAGAAACTCAAATGGCATGTAAACGGTGCTCTCTCAGAGAGACGTATCGAGCAAGCAACAACAGAAGAGCTCCGTGGATGTATAGTAGCACATGTGTTAGCTGCATCGTACGGGGTCAGTGTTTCTACCATGACTTCAAGGGATCAGAAAGACTTTTACTTTCAGACTGGTATACAAGGCAAACGCTACAACGAAATATGGTCGGCAATTAGCGGTACGAAGGAACTACGTCAGTCCTACGAGGAGCATGGAGCCGGATACTCAAACAAGCCAGTACAAGGAAATCAACTGATTACGGAAATGGAGCAAGACCTGGCTGATGTAAACAGAAATTTGGTGTACGTACCACGACACACGATATTCAGCCTTGATGACGATCATCAGCGTTTACGGTCTCGTGCTGTAACGCAGCTCACTAACCTTTCCCACATAAACAACCCTGCTAAAGCACTTGGGCCTGTGAATAACGCTCTTTGTTCGGCATTGACTTCGGCATTCATTGCAAGTCACTACTCAAGACCAGGGGAGAAAATGATTGATGTCTGGGAGCGGCTTGTGCAACTAGTTCAGGGCGCAGCAACACGAGGCTCAATTCAGGCCATGGTGGATGCAATATTTGCGGCGGATCGTGGATATAACGGAGCCGAACCCATTAACTTTATCAACGACAGACTTGGTGCGACAGGAATCGGTACGCACAAGCGAAGTCTTGATTACCCGTTTGTTTTTGGGGAGGGTCCGGTGCGGAAAAAGCACAAGGGCATGTTGGTACAGGAAAAAGGGTGCAGAGCGGTGTACAGTGCAACGCGATCAGCAAAGGAGAGGTCTGGGAGAGAGGTGCAGGCCATGGTCTACCGTGAGAGCTTCTCAGGCCGAGTTGCCTCAGTGTATCATAACAATCAGAAGTTGTTCGGAGCAGATCGGTTCACATTGATCCCAAAGACAGAGTTCACTGGACGTTGCCTAACGGAGGAAGACATTCGGGACTTGCACTTCGTGTATTATGTTGGACAGGATAATGAAGGCCATAGTCGTGGGCCAGCTGCTCGCTCCACTCGGACATGCCCCTTATATGTTTTCTTTGCCCTGAACAGAGTAGAGCAGTATACCATACTACAATCAGAGGATCCCGGATGGTTTCTTGCGCGGGCATTTCGGTTCACATCTAGGACGACTCATGGTTTTCTTACAGCTTTTTGTACAGACTTTGAAGAGAGTCTTAGGTGTGCCGCAGAAGGATTGAAAGGAAAGGTTATTATGCAGGGCGCAACAGCGTTACCGACAGAGAGAGACGCTGCCGAACAGATACTACGAAGTAAGTGGAAAGAGGTGATCAATGTTTTTGGAATGCGGGAAACGAATATTAATAGGGATGAGAATGGCGAAAATGAAGCAGTTCAGCAAGTAATGGAGGCAACAGCGGACACTTTTCGTCTCCTACGGAAGGAAGAATTGCTCACAATTCTTCGGAGAGTAGGGCAGCGCCAACCCTCATCGTTTCTTAAGCAGCAATTAATTGACAAAGTTCTAGACCTACAGAAAGCGGTAGCAGATGGATCACTCACATTATCGGTTCCAGCACAAGCGGCGCCAGAACTGAGTGAGACGCAGCAATGGGCGTTTCGTACGGAAACGTTTCGCAAACGGTTGTTTGAGGCGTCGCTTGGAGCATGGTTTATGAAGCCATTGACTGTTACATCTGGAATGAAAGAAGGATCTGAGAATGAAAGCAAAGTATTGAAGCTGCTCCCAAATTTCTTCGCACAGAACCTTGTGTCACGAGGCGAAGCATTCCAGGCTGACTATAATATGCGTGAGAACTACAACAGGAGCATCACTATCGAATATATTAGGACTGTGGGTTTATTGGGAGGAAGAGATGTCCTGCTTTTGGCTGGTAGTCCGGATGGAATTGTAGGATACCGGGATGGCAGTCAAGCAAACGCTGTGGCTGTTGAGATAAAGACAATGACCTCACTGAGAACTATTCAGGCCGCGAAGAGCGTGTGTGAAAGCTACTGTGAAATTGTGCATTTGTCAGGGATTGGCTACTCTGAGTATGCTACAAGACTATTTCATAAACTCGTGCCAACCTCAGCCTATCGATTGCAATGCATGCATCACGCAGCGGTGCTTGGGAATGAGAAGGTCATATTTGTTGTTGCCAAAGGCTGCAACACTGGCGTGGGCGGTATAATTTACGCCGTACTACTCGAATTCTCTCGAAGCATAGTGGCGAACTACAAATTCTGTTTGTCTGGCATACGAAGCTTGGCATTTTCATGGGTTGGGCAGGAAGCAAAACACATTCCGGATTCTTACGATGATCTTTTGCAGAAAACGTATGCTACTGATTTGTTCTCTTTCGTTTCATTTTATAACATAAGCAAGGCCTACAAAGATCTTTGCTCGAGGCAAGGGCCGCTTGTTCCTGCTCGAATGATACGACCGACGTGTCTGGTTTACTGGAATCATTTGAAAGGCGGTGTTGATGAATTTAGTCGAAACATGAAGAACTTGTCTTATACGAATTCATCCGAGAACCCAATCGTTAGCGTTATTGGAAGATTGCTCTGTGCTCAGGTTAATAATGCTGGAATTGTATTCAGATTGCTTGCCGCTCGTAACAGAAACTTGCTACCCACAACTATAGACCAATGCAGCATACAAAAGAAGAGCTACAGAAGATTGCGACACAATGTTACCAAGTGCATGTCATTTTCTTCTTTTGCAAAGCAATTGGCCAAAGAGTTTGCATTGGAATACAAACGTTTGTCTGTCCAGCAAACATCGTCAGCTTTAGCGTCATCTAACCTTTCGGAAAATGTTGTGATGAAACCGATGTGCACAAGAAATGTCGTACAAAATTATAACAGAGATAATGATGCTAACAGAAGGTTAGCGAATTCTTCGTTGCATGTAGTAGTAAATGCGAAAGCTACATACTGCTCGCTCTGCTCATTTAGCTATTCTGTTAAACGAGGCAGCAAAGTGTTTACGAAAAAGGGCGGGTCAAAAGTTGTGCAATGGTGTGGGTTGTGTCGACAACCTGTGTGTTCTTCGTGCTGGGATTCTTGGCATTCCAAACGTCTTTTGGTTAGGGCGACAATTTCTACAGATGAGCTGCAAGAACTTAAAGAAAAGGCGGAAGCATGGTATCTGAAGCAGACTTCAACGTAAAGACCTGTTCTTTAGTTTTGTGCATTGAGAGACATGTACGGTGAATCTCTTTCGAGCTGGGTGAGGTTCTACAGCGATCTAGAGAACTTCACTGTTGGGCAATTGGTTCTCCAAAAATCTCCATAAATCACCGCGTTCTTAGAGTGAACGAAAATGTTCACTTAACCAGCACGGGGTTAAGGAAGGAGAGACTGCTTGCCTCTGTCACTACAGTTTGCACCGACACGCAAATACGTGCACGTGAGCTCCGAATAATCGGATGCATAATCGCTACTGTAGAATCCGACCCTTCCGGACCAGCGGATACCTACCGGATACTATATAGAGGCAAGCAGTCTCTCCTTCCTTAAGCAATAAACTTAAGAAGAAATACCGACACACTGATACAACAGACACTTTACATTTCGCGCGCCACTCGCCCGCTACCGCTGAATCCAGCAACAGCCTCTATATAGTATCCGGTAGGTATCCGCTGGTCCGGAAGGGTCGGATTCTACAGTAGCGATTATGCATCCGATTATTCGGAGCTCACGTGCACGTATTTGGGTGTCGGTGCAAACTGTAGTGACATGACAGAGTGCCACAGTTTTGCAGCCGTTTTGCACACGCGTTGGGCGCGCCATGATTGGGCAGGGCGCGGCCAATGGCGGCAATGCGTGCGAACGGCGGCTGCATAAAAAGCAGCGCAGCGCAGCATCAAAAACCGGGTGCGCCCGTGAGAGAGCGCCACCCCCTCCAACATGACCGCACCGCCGCCGTCTCCAAAGAGCTCCCCGCGTGCGCGTTTTGCGCCGCCGCCTCCACCGCCGTCGTCTCCGCCGTCGGCCGCCAGTAATGCCGCCGCTCATTCGCCGCCCGCCCCGCCGCCGCTGTCGCCGCCGCTGTCGCCGCCTTCTTCCGTTCCGCCAAAGGTGAAACGTGACACTGTCCTGCGCGTCGCGCTTGACTCTGGCATCGGCTTCGGCTGCCACGCCGGCTGGGCGTAGAGCCACACGCCCCCCAACAGCTTGTACCACCACCGCGTTCGCACCCGTTCTGCACCTGTTATAGTAAACTAGCTTGGGAGAAGTGTTGTTTTGTACCCTCAAGTAATAACCCTTGTAGCCGTTTCTCATACCATACATACCTGCCATGTCACCGTCCATCTTCAAATCGCGCAGCCATTCATCGTTCCGTATATATTCGCCACCCGCAACAATACAAACCTCAACGCACTATCATCAAAATTCGCTTCGAATATAAACGTGTCACAAAAAAAATATTATTAAATAAACCGCGCTTCGCAACACGCGCTTGGTCCAACTCAACTAACAAGTCCTCGTAACCGCCCCTGAGGTCCCACACATGCACAGCCATGCCGCCTACAACGCATCATAAAACATCAAACTCATACTTGTTTCGTCCCCCACCACCGTTCACCCCGACCCCTCCCAACTCACCCTCTGCACCGCCGTCACCACCCTCCCCCTCACACTCACCGCTTCTGCACCTTCAGAATGCATCTCCCCCACCTCGCTCAAATCGAGCTTCGTTTCTCCGCCAACAACCTGGCAAACAAGGATCTCTTCTCCCTCTCCGACCCCTTTCTCGTCTGTCACACCCTTCGTAACGGATTACCGGTCGACAGAATAGGTCGCACCGAAACTGTTCGGGACGATTTGAACCCGCTGTGGGCCACCACAATCTCCTTCACTTACGACCCTCTGGAAAACGCCTCCTCCGCTCTTCTCATCGACATTTTCGATCGCGACTCTCCAAGTGACACCGCCCTCTCCAAACACGATTTCCTGGGCCGAGCAGTCCTTCGTATCAGCCGCCTCTTGAGCGCTCCAAACGCCCGTCTGGACATTCCCCTCGCTCCTGCGAAGGACATTCTCTTTCCGGCTACCACAACCATATCACTTGTAACCGACTCCAACAGCGAGGAGGAACGTCTGGCAAGGGATTCCATGCTCTACGTTGATACCAACCCGTCCCCGCGTCAAACAAATGATCTCCGTCGCGCAACCACATCTTCTCGTGCCTCCAAGAACGTCACAGGCACCCTGTCTGTCTTCGCAGAGGTACTCTCTCCGCAGCAGGGAAACACTTTCATATTCCGCGTCTCCTCCGCAATGCTGCGCGATGCCTCAACCTTGGGTCGTCGCGTCACCCAGTTCTACGAAGTGCAGCGAGAGCGTATCGAGGGTGATCGCACCTCCTGGAGTGTCGTGTACAGAAGCAAAGATGGCCTAACTGTCAACGCAAACAACTACGTAGTCTTTGACGAATTCGCAATGGCAGAGCGTCAGCTGCACAACATGAATCCCAAACGCCGTTTGCGCATCGCGTTTTACAAACGTCATACCCGTAAACAACACGAACTCATCAGCTACATCAACACATCAATGCACGACATCATGCAATCTCGTTTCCGACTTCATGACGTTGCAATTCCACTTGAAGGTCGATACGGCGATGAGGATGCTCTTGGAAATGTTCTTATCCGTCGCATTGACAAGTGGGAGCATCCTCCGATTGTACCTGACGTTTCGGACGCCGCTTCTTCTTCATCTTCTACCGATCGGACCGCTACTGTTTACGTGCACCTTCGGGCTGATCATTTCTTGCACAAGCGTTTTGTTAGTTCGTTGAATGACTCGCCGAGAAATGTCAGCAGAAGGCTACGTCAATTACCAGCGTTCATAACCATGCACTGAACACCCGCTCAATCCTCTCATATCCTCAACCTCGTCGTGAGTCAATTTGACTGCGCCTTTTTCCTCGCCGTGATCATCAAACGACGACGAACAACAAGAGACATGTCCCAACTGTCAACTTTCGGCATTCAGCTACAACTTGGTTAGTATATGCTACACAGCTCTTTGCTATCTACGCTTGGTAATGTGTCTGGCGAAAAAGACATGTCTCTTGTGGTTGAAACGGCTTATTCGCAACTGCCTCGAGACTTCGCTGTAAATAAGACAAGTCCACTCATAACATTTATCAAGTCAGCACGCTCGGCCGTCGCGAGGGGGCGCTCTGCAATCAACACGCGAATCAACCCCCCGCGGGTGCCATCGAATCTATGCACGCAGCGCGTGTATTGCTGGCAGCTGCCGTGTTGGCGAATTTCTGTCCTTTCCATTGCTGACGCGGAGCCCCCCTCATGTGGTATAATCTTTCGAGGAAAGATAGTCTATCATACCAAGGTGCCGCCTACAATTAAAGTATGAAACAACCGCTGCCTGATACCCCCGTGCTTGACCTGAAGCTCACCCCACTCACTGTCACACACGTGATTCTGTACAGTCAGCTCCAAAGGTCGTTGAATTGTGAAATGCGTCGTTCTTGTCTTCTCTGTCCCAGTCCTGGCCCGACGGTACTCACACTGAGGCGCCCATGTGAGCCATACCAGCTGCCATGGACGTTGCAAATGCCCAGAGAAACACCGGCACCCAACGAACAGAACGGTTAGCGCAAAGCTTCATCGTTACAGTTAGCCTGTAGCCACTACGATCCACAGCAAGAGACAACAATTGCTTCTTCACTGTCCGTGCGAGCTAATAGCCGTTGTTCTCGTGGACGCAACACCATTCCACCGGAAGAGCTCATATAAATCAACGTGTCTTTCGCCCCCGTTGTGTCGTGGCAACCCTCACAGCCCCACACTTTGCATCAGCACCTCCAAAGCTCTGGGAAACCTCTGCAAGACAGAAAGGCCACTACCCACAGGGGCCAACACGCCATCCAGCACGTACTTGGTCAACGGCGAAACCGTCGACAGATCGCCATCAACCTCCGAGATGGCTAGCGGTTGCTGCACACAATATCTCATTTCGCTGTTAGCACCAACAGCCCCTAAACCGAGCATTTCCCGGAACGACATCGGGCTACGAACATCTTCCAGTTGTACATACTCTTCTTTGTCAATACCTGCCTTCTCCTTCAGTATGTCAACAGCTCTTTCCAGCCCACCCAGGTAGTCTACGAGACCTCGTTCCTTTGCTTGTTTGCCGGTCCATACTCGGCCTTGCGCTACTTTGTCCATCTCGTCGAAAGTCTTACCCCTGCTGGCAGCTGCTTTTCTTACAAACTTCTTATACGCGAGCTCGGTCCCAGCACGGAAGTATGAAGCCTCGTCCTCCGTAAATGGTCGGTCATCAACAAGTAATTCAGCGTACTTGCTGCCAATGCTGATATTTTCCTTGGAGTAACCAACCTTCTTGTACAACTCTTCGAGGCTTGGCTTTGCAGTTACAACTCCAACACTGCCTGTTAGTGATAGCGGTTCAGAAATGATTTCGCTTGCCATGCTTAGGTAATACCCTCCGCTGGCGGCCACATCAACTTGGCTAGTGAGCACTGGCTTCACCTTGGCCAAGTTTCGTAGTTCATTCCACATAATATCACTCGCGAGCGCGCTTCCCCCAGGTGAATCGCATCGTATCAAGCAAGCAACAAATCGCTTATCATCTCTGACTTTTCTGATGAGCTCAACCAAAGTATCGCTACCCACCGTTGGTCCCATCAGAGGTGAAGAGCTATTCTTACCGCTTGTAATCGCCCCTACCGCGCGAATCACAGCAATTCGCTTGCGCCCTCTCACGCCTAACAGTTTTTCAGTCGTAAACCACGTGTAGTCCACAGCTTCTACAGCTGATAGCTTCTTCTTCAGTATCTGTTCATCTGACTGACCGCCGCGCTTTGCGAATCGCAGCTTGAGTGCATCTTCGATCTCACCTTCGTAACGAATTCCGCTTATCAAACCCGCCTTTTCATATTCCGTCATATCCCACGGGCTCCTCTGCACAAATTCTTCCAATTCTGTTCGATCCACAGCAACCGCTTCGGATACGCTGCTCATCCAGGTATCGTATACGTCCCCCAAGAGCGCATTAATCACCTCACGTTGTGCGGATGACATATCCGTCCTTGCAATACTATCTCCAGCGCTTTTGTACTTGCCAATACGCTCAACCTGCGGCTGAATACCAATCTTGTCCAGCACTCCTCTTACAAAAGTACCGCTAGCTGAGAATCCCCTAAGACCCAGTGCTCCCTCAGGAGGCACATAGAGACCATATCCCATACCTAAAAAGTACTCCTTTGGTCCACCAGTTTCAATGAAAACGGTGATAGTCTTCCCTGCAGACCGGAAGTACTCAAGATGACGGCGTATCTCAAATATCTTTCCCCAGCCGATCGATAGAGGATCAATTCTCATGTGTAGGTGTGCTATGCGCGGGTCATTTGCTCCAAGCCGAAGCGCATTCAAGAAAACTGGTAAGGTCATCGGCGGAGGCCCTGCGAACGGAAGGGATGGGGATGGAAGCTTTTCCGACAAATCACCTTTTAGGTGCGCTTTGAGAACTGTTTGCTTCCCAAGCCTGCCTCGTATTTGTCGGAGCATACGAAACGAAGCGGCAAGCCGGCGCAAGACTGGCTTCGGCTTGTATGTCATACTGTGCTCCAAGGAAGATACGTGAGGTGGATTAGGAAGTTCCATGGGCAGTCGAAAAGGCTCTGGGACAGAGACCTTTTCTGAGATCTGCGTGGGGGCCGGCGTTGTTTCTACCGACGTCATTCGTAACCTGAATGGAGATATGTGACACAAACGACGATGAAGAGGAGTCAGAGATGGAGAGCATCTAGTGCGAATGAAGAGGGCAGCAGGAGCTGGAAGAAAGGCAGTCGTTTTAGCAGCCATAAGAGAGGTCTGGCAAAACCTGCCCTGTTGTATCATGATGAGAGCGAATGACGTGCTCAAAAGGTTCTAGGGATGTCTTGCTCGGGTCGTAACTCGCAAGAAAGGCGCAATCCAACGTTTTCTAACAGGACACACGCCTCCAAGTCGACAGTGCAACTGTGCTGAGCAAAGAAGGGTAATTGCACTAGCGCGTTTATCCTCGCACGTTCATGCTATCACTGAAAACTGGTTATGGAGGAGGCAACCTACCAGGAGTTTGAGGAGTAGTATTGTCTATCTCCCCTTAGTGGAGCCTGCATCAAGAGCACACTTGTGAGATGTGGTCAGATCAAATAGCCAACGGTCGTTTCGGACAAATGTGGCGGAGCGTGAGGCCGAGTTGGGCCGTTGATCAAAACCTGTGGCCACTCATGTCATTGTGCACAGCACCAACAATTTTTGATTCGCGGGTATGGATGGTTTCCGAAAATATTTCGGCATGCGTCCAATGACCTCCGGCTCGACATTGGCGCGTGATGGACGTCGGGCTTTGCCCGAGGAAGAGGGGCTTCTTCGCGTTGTAGGATGAGGTGGGTGTCAAAGGTAGAAGGGTGCTTCATCCTGACCAAATGTACCGGGGTGGATCACAAACAAGGTTAGTTTCGGGCAATCCATACCAGCCTAGCTGAGCTGCAAGAAACCTGTGCGAGTGTGGCAAGGACAGGTTTCCACTCTTGAGAAGCCATTAACGCGAAGCCACGAACTCGAGTGAAACAAAGTCAGATGCAAACTCAGCCTAGGACTTGAGCCAATGCGGTTATTCTCTTTCTTTGTTTTTCAGTGGCTTATCTGACAGCGACCCTATGGTGAGCGGGGCGTGCGTCAAGCCTAGTACATCGATCAGTTCCTCAACGCACTTGAACCTAGTAGAGAAATGATTGCCTCTCTTTGAAATACCACCTCCATGCCCCATATCTATGATGTCACCCTCCACAAGAACATGCAATGGTGCTACGCCGTTATAGCCAGTGACCATCATGTTGAACAGTATGTCCTCACAATTGTTGTACTTGTTAACAACATCTTTCACTTTCTTCGGCAGTAAATGAACGTACATATACAAGAAGTAGCGATGCGTGTATAGTCCCTTCGTCAATACCACGTTGTAGCCATCATGCACTCTGGCCGAATAGTGAGGGGGATCCATCATCCAAAGTCGTGGAAAGAAGCCCACCAGCCTCCTCGAATGCCCGCGCCAAATCTGGAAACCCCGAATCAGCTGCTCTTCGGTAACTTTCATGTCGTCGTCACAGATATACACACACTCAGTCAGATTCCCCGGTCCGAAGAAGCGGTTGTTCAAGCTGTTCTCCTTTGGCTGCCATACTGATACCTTGAGCCCCAACTGAGCCGCCAAAGGCGGGTCTCCACTGGGATCGTGCCAAACGAGGATCACGTTCATGACGACTTTCAAACTGGCATAATACCTCGCCAAGTCCTTCCAAGTTGGGCGATGGTATGTCGATAATATAACTGTGAACCGGTTCTTATTGGACCACCCGCTTGGCTGCATTGGAGGAATCATAGCATTGTCCTTTGGAGGAGCACAAGCAAACTCTGTTTCTGAAGCAATATTGCACCATCTGCCAAACGCATCGAGAGACATTGGTTCTCCACTTCCAAGCTTCCACCAGTTCCAGGGCTTTGGAATACCCTTGTAGTGGATCACTGCTGGTACCACATCGACTTTCCTGTACCATAAGGTATCCATATGCTCTTGAGGCACATTGTAGGTGTCTGAAACGGTGGTCCAAGCCTCATCCGGTACAACGGTACGAATTATGAAGTGATCGCTAGTTTCTTCTCCTCTTTTAACAGCACTGCAGAATTCTTCTCGAAGGATGTTGTAGACCTCGATGTCCGGGCGAAGGACCATGACACTGGTCTCGAAGAGGCCAACGTGGGGCTCTCTCACCGCAGAAAATGGCGGACTTTCAACGAGGTTCGTCACGCTTTTCAATACAACTGTGTCATGTTCGAGGAATACAATCTTCTCAATGTTTTTCAAAGCGAACAACAGCAGTTTCAAATGACTGCAATCGTGAATTACGTTCTCGCTCCCCCGAACTGGGCAAAACCCGTTGCCACTGCTGTCTGCGCGAAAGATCTTTACAAGAGGTAAACGCGCTATAGCAACGCGTACTCCGTCCGATACGGCTGGTGATGCAAGCACCAGAAACGGCTCACGGTGACCAGCGCGGAGGAGACTCTCGTGGAGAACTGTGATGCCGGCCTGTTGAGCGTCTTCGCAAATAATGGTGGCGAAGATATGGGGATGGGATGCCAACAGTTGGGGCGCATTTAGCGACTCAAATACACCCATCGCCGCATTTTCTGGTACGGATAGTAATGCACGACCATTGCGTCGCGGAGTCTGCTGCTGTACCAGGTGTTGCCGCAGAAGGAAGTGCCCATCATCACTGCGCTGCCATCTCGCCTCTGAAGAGACGATTGTGAGGATGAAGACGAAGCAGAGGAAAGGTTTCATGTCTTTTCTTGCAAACAGGCGCACATCGTTGAGTGACGATGGCGATTACAGACGTGGGTGGTACATTCGTAGACGAGCGGGAGGGTAAGTTGGTGGGCAAATTTGGCTGAAGCAGCTGGGATAACATCTGATAAAAGCAGGCAAGTGACGGGCCGCCTCTCCTCCTACCACACCAGTTTTCCAACCCCTTTGAACGAGGCCAGTCATGTCCTGCCCCATTGTTTCAAATGCATAAATGGGTAGTGCTTCTGCACCTATTCTACCGTCGGCAGGACGAACGATTTCCTTCGTTCAGTGCTTCAGTGTGGGAGGCCGCAGCATTCTACATGTCTCCCTTGGTGCCGTAAACCAGTAAGGCCAGATAGCTACGAAGGTACAGGTAGCTAGAAGTTCGTACTCTTGCAAGCTAAAGACAAACAGGTTTGGTTGCAGTGCTCTTTGCGCCAATAAACACGTGGCGCTTCTTCATTCGATACTCAGTTGTGCTTGTAAGATCTCTGGTCAGCTCACTTCAGATCGCATCGTTCACATCAAATCAAGGGTAATCTAAAGGATAGATTGCGAACCTTCACCCCTTCCCCCCGGCCGCCATGGTGGACAGTCCAAGGTTGCCGGTGATTTCCGACGGCGTCATAGACATATCTAGACTGGGCACTCATCATCCAACCTTCATCCATTCAGCCTGAGCGTCTCCCTTCAATTAAGCACCATTCATCGCAAACAAATTTGTCTTCCGCTTTCGTGGTCGAATCTGAAGAGTTCCTTTGAGAGTACACGGGTCGTCCAACCTTAGTTCCGTTATTGACTCACCGTTTTATTTTTCCCCCGTTCCCTCACTAGTTGCGTTTATCACTTTGAGATATCTCAATGAAAGCTTCCGTTATTGGTTTCGTGGGACTGCCCCTCCCTTTTACGCAACGACCTCACTATGTTTCTCAGCGTAAGGAGTTACATTCGACACCGCCCGCCAGATATGGTATCGCTTACATGCAAGCCTCCACAGCAGGCGCTAAACAAGTTTTGAGTACAGATAGAGCGTCAAAGCTCCCATGGACCGAGACAATAGCGAATGACGAGTGCCCGCTTTTCTTCATGCCTTTTGTAGAGCATCAGCTTTCGATAACGCGGGAGTTACCTGGACTTGCTGATCTTCCTTTTGATGAACACTTATCCTATCAGAAATCCGAAAAGCCTGTTGCTCGTATTGAAAGCTGGGCGTGGAAGAGTACTCACTTTCGAAAAATTCGCGCAACATACATAGATGCTGGGTATAAGGCCCAAGTTTTCAATTCAGTATGGTATCCGAATCCATCGTACGAGCATCCGTTATTGGGCATTGACTTTCTATCGTTTGGCAAGAAGAAGGTACTGTGCGTTATGGATTTCCAGCCACTGTCACAAGACAAGAATTATCTTGAAAAGTATTGTGCCAGAGTAAAAGGTATCAAGGAGAAGTATGAAGGATTGAGTGGCACCATGTCCGCTCGCTTCTACGACGAAGCCCAGTTTTTCTCAAGGCAGTTGGTATTTGCAAAGTTTGACAATCCAGGCCCCATTGGCTCTGAGCTGTTTCCTGCGTTCAAAGAATACGTGGAAGAATACGTCAACATGATCATGGAAGCATCGCCGGATGAAAGCGAAAGCAGCGTAAGTCGAGTCCTCCAGCTTCACAAGGATTACGACCAATACTCTGCTGAGCGTGACCCCGCCATTGGCTTGTTTAGTACGTATTGGGGCAAAGAATGGGCGTCAGCCTTTACGCATGAGTTTTTGTTTAGTGACTCTGAACCGATATCAGAGGAACAACATTAGATAGTCCATTATATCATGGTCAACATTCTCTTGCGTAGATATGATTGAACGGAAATTGGCCAGAGATGCTTTCTCAGGGCGACTCGGTGCGAAAACAGAGAACCAGAAACAGCATACGTATCACTGCCTATCTCAGATTTGCACTTGCTCACCGCTGTGTCCTGTGCCGCTCGAAAAAGATTACATCCCGACGCAAAGAGCTTACAAAACCACGTCAAAGACAGGGAGCACAACTATGGATATTGTTTGGAAGCACATTGCACGCGTTCTGGACAACAACTAAGATATAACCAAAACAGAAATTCTTCGACGATGTCGACATGGAATGTGCTGCACCCGTCTCCTGCAATACAATAAAACGGCGTGCTGTTTACTTTTACGCCAGTTGCCGAAATCGAATGCAGCTGATCGGCTATTCAGTAATTGGCATGAAGTTTGATGACACTCCTTTTAAACTTCAAATAGGTGCCCATACATTTTGAAGAGTACGACCGCTCCAGCGAATAATCCAAGGTTCCTGGTCAGTTTGATGTTTACCTGTGAAGCGCGATTCGTTCGTTCGTGGGACAATCCAACCATCACAATCAGCTCTGTTAGTAGGGTACAAATGGCGGCAACCCCTTTTGTTGTTGTGGTACTGCTCAACGGATAATTCTTGTACTTACCGAGCGTACTGGTTCGTCACCGAAAGCTTTGGAAACCACCGTCTCCTTCATCTTTGATATCCTTTTTGAAACTTCCATCGTTGATTACTCTTAAGATTACAAAGCAGCAAGAAAGGCCTCCTCCAGATCGATACTCAAAACTGCAGAGTGAGCAACAAGTGTCCTTCACGCCAATTCAGCCTCGAAAAGTGAGGTTTTCAGCGGCGTAGAATGGTGAGCTCAGAACTCTGGGGACACGAAGGAGCCGATGGCTCGGAGAGTGTTTACGAAGAGTGAGCGGATTCGGTCTATTGACTTCTTACTACCAACATGCAAGGGTACGGGGCGGACGGCGAAGATGGCGGTTTACTGCAAAATTTCCATTAAATTCATCGCTATTCAATGGTTCGAATCTGCCCTTCGTACACGGAACAGATCGCCCATACCGTCTCTCCGTAGATAGGGACCGACCTTGCGCCTTCGGGGAGCGAAAGTTAAGGGCTTGTGAAGCTTAGAAGACTAGCCTTCTAGCTAGATATCCAATCGTTTACTCGGTAAGGTTTCCGCATTAACTCTTAAAACGGCCCTGACCTGCCCATGCGCACGGCGTAAAGAGCCTTCAATATAGAAGCAGGCGAATCTTCTGTAGTGGACTCGTTGTCTGTGCGCTACTTTCAAAGTTACGAGTTCAAACCATGTAATGGCCGTCGCATCCACCCATATGAACAAGTAGTACATGCATGTCTTGTGATCCCACCATGGAAGTTACAACAGGAGTGCGCTCAGCAGCTACACTTTCTTATGAAGAAGATGTTCTTCGCAACCCATTCAGCCCTCGAAGGTGGCTTGAATACCTGGCCCATCTATCGCGACATACTGCAAAACCAACCAGTATATTCCCAGTCTATGAACGGGCTGTAGCCGCTCTACCGGGCAGCTACAAGATTTGGTACCAGTACAGTCAAACTTTCTGGAAGTTTGCTATCAAAAACCATCCAGACCATCCGTCCAGAGAAGCATCTTTGAGTATCTCTCATCGCGCAGCACTTGCTTTGAAGAGATCACCCGTCCTCTGGAACAATTATATATCTCGTCTTGTACAGGAGAAGCGCTTCACTCGCGCGCGTCAAGCGATTAACGAATCCCTTCAGTTGCTCCCCATTACTCAACACTTTCACATTTGGGACATTGTTACAGACCAGTTCTTGGAAGCAGCCCCCCCTCGAACATGCGTTCTTCTCTTACGGCGCTTTGCAAAGCTTGAGCCAAGCTCTGGTCGTGAGCGGTTATTTCTCTATATGGTTAAAGCTCGTATGTGGGACGATGCAGTGCGCCACTTAGCAATGGCCCTTTCGGATGAATCATGGGAACCGGAAGAAGAAACTCGTGACCAACTTTGGACGAAGCTTGCCAAAGTGGCCGCCAAGCATGGTTCTTCAGTGCGAACGGTAGACGTTCCACAGTTGCTGCGTTCCGGGATTGCAGATGTTTCGGGAGAGAAAGGGGAGCTATGGATTTCACTCGCACATTATCATACACGTAAGGCAGACTTTGACCGAGCACGGCAGGTCTACGAAGAAGCCGTCACGTCGTTGAATAGCGTGAAGGACTTTGCTCTCGTCTTTGACGCGTACGCAAAGTTTCAGGAGAGTTTAATTTCCGCAGCAATTGATGAAATGGAAGGGATGAAGGAGGATAGGTCCGATGCGGCTGAAATCCGTGAGGCAGAGGGAGCCATTGATTCTCTGATGGAACATCTCGAATTTCTAACGAAACGCCGTCCCATGCTTCTTTCAGATGTGTGGTTACGCCAGAATCCCCATAATGTACATGAATGGCACAAACGAGCCCGAATGTACAAACAAGAGAAAGATGCTGTCAATGTTGTAAATACCTACACGAGGGCTATTCAAACAGTTGATCCATGGCGAGCATCAAATGGGAGGTCTCAAACTTTGTGGCTTGCGTTTGCACGTTACTACGAAGATGCAAAAGACTTGAGTTCTGCACGAAGCGTCCTTGAAAAAGCGGTTGAGAATCCGGATGGATTTCGAAGAGCAGAAGATCTTGCTGCCGTGTGGTGTGAATACGCTGAAATGGAGCTGCGTTGTTCTGAGCCTGCCAGGAGTCTCGATGTTTTGCGGAGAGCAGTTGAGATTCCTGAACAAAAGCGACAAGAAGAATTAGGGAGAAAACAAGGTGCAGTCCAGAGCAATGTAGAAGCTGCATTGACTTCGGGTGCTGGAAACGTTACAATTACCCATGAGTACGATAAGTCAAGTCCGGCATGGAATGCGTACAAATCTAAACGTCTCTGGCACTTTCTGTTGGATCTTTCGCATTCCTTCGAATCAGAGAAGGAAGTTATGAAGTTGCATAATCGCATGCTGGAATTGCGTATTGCTTCACCTCAAACCATTCTAAGCGGATGTGCTTATCTCGAATCCAAACGACTTTTCGAGCAGGCATTCCGCCTCTATGATACCGGATGTGCTTCCATACCGTGGCCTGACGCTCTACAGATATGGGTTGTTTATCTGACGAGGTTTGTAAAACGATACGGGTCCAAGAAACTGGAAAGAGCTCGTGACCTATTTGAAGAAGCAATACGAACTGCGCCAAGTACAAAGAAGGCTAATCATGTTTTCCCGCATCCGCAGTTGCGAGTGTTATACCTGATGTATGCAGATATGGAAGACAAACACAGTCTTGCTCGACATGCGCTCAATGTTCTGGCCAGAGCGTGTCGTGACGTTCGAGAAGAAGACCGTCCGGACATCTACCGCTTCTATATTGTAAAAACGGCATCTTTGTTTGGTGTGACCAAGACGAGACCTATATATGAGGAAGCCATGTCATCTTTGAGGAACCCAGGTGATGTTATAGAATTTGCCAGCCGATACGCTGCCATGGAAGCAACGGTAGGTGAGTTCGACAGAGCGAGAGCTATTTTCGTTCAAAGTTGCCATATCGTTGACACGAGAGCGAGAGGAGTGTACGAAATGTTTTGGAAGAACTGGAATGACTTCGAATTAGCGCACGGGTCGGAGGATACCTACACGGATATGCTGCGGCATAAAAGAGATGTGCAGTTAAACAGCAAAGGTGTTCCGGCCGATATTGAAGTACTAATGAGTAATCAGGAAGGAATACGGAACATGGTCCTTGAAAGCGGAGAGCCAACTAATGATCAGTGAAAATGTGCTCAGTTCTAGACCACGATATGCTACTGTGACGTCGTTACAGATATGCTTTTCCTCATACCGCAAGCCCCTGAAGTAGTCGGGAACAGATGTAAAAGAAGACGTCATCAACCCGTGGGTCATGAAGCTAAGGTTGACCTGGTTTGGCTTGGATAGATGTCCAAAGTTCCTTCTGTGCGTAGGCACGCTCTGTGTCTTCGATGCCTTTGAAAACAAAGTGAGTTTCATTTCAAGAAGCGAACATTTGGAGTGTTATGAATGCAAAAGGACGGAGCTGAGTCTTCTTCTGAGCTTATGAAAGACACAGCATGTATTGAAACATTAGCAACTGAACGATGCGGGTCCATGAAGTCGTACACTTGATATCAGGTTTGTTCATGCTCTTTCTACGAGACGCTGTTCAAGTGAGGGGAGGTTCCACTTGTATGGCCATGAAAAGCATTCGGAGTCTTCACACCACCTGTTGTTTCATTAATACGAAATTGAGCGCAGCGGTCTTCAAGCTTTTGCCGTAGCATGTGCTCTGGCCAGGCATGCAGCGCTCGTAGCAGGCTAACGCACAAACACGGCTGCATGTTTCAAATACGCTATTTAAAGCAGACAACACATAGGGGTTGGGACGCTGTCTGGAGGCAATAGACGCAAGGCATGTATCGTTGTTCAACACTCGTCAAATCGAGCATTGTTAGACTTTATGACGAGAAACGCCTTGGGATAAAGAATTCCTACCGTGGTTGCGGAATTTAGACATCTTCTTGCTCTGCCCTTCTCAAAGAAGGAAGAAGAAACAGATCATGTAGCTTGTCCTGAGAAAAGGTGAAGCAAGAGTACCTCAATACAGCTGTTCCATGTCTAAAGATGACTTTCTCATAGAAATCAGCAGAAACGTCGCCGGTAAGGATCCTTCTGATTGTTTATTTGCAGCTACTCAACTCCAAAGAGTATCCGCAACTTGCGTTATACAAAGGTCTTCAGTTTGGACAACAAGTCTGCCAGACCATCCGCAAGGACTAGGATGACACTCAGTATCGGTGCAAAACACGCTACCCATATCATGGGTTGGGTCGTGTTAGTCGGTGATCTGGTGCGATTTTGTTCTTTTCCACCCGGTACCAACGATAGCGGTAACCTGTATTCCTCCGACATTGTTTCTACTAAAAATATAGTAACGCTGTGAAACACCGTACGCGATCCAGAGTTTTTCGTCAGGTTACGTGACTGAATCGCATGGGTTTTGAATTTTCTTCCGGAAACCACGGGTTACATGACATCACAACGGCTTACTTGTATATTCCAAGACTCGTGAAAAGGTATGAGTGTTTCAGTTGGCACAGAAATAACATTGAACTGTGGAACATTAAGAATGATAATGGAGGTAAGAAATAAAGAGGGTGGGTGAGAAACTGCAAGTGGAATAAAAAAACATGAACGGGACGCAACAAGGCCAAGATCAGTTAGAAAAGAATTCAGTGCTGTATTTGCCAAGCATATCACCCTCAGTGTAAAACAGCTAATTATTGTGTTCCGCAAAAAGCAGTTCCCGTTTCGGGAATCCTGGTCTCGGAATAAATCATCTCTCATCAGCGGGGTATCCGATTTCTGAGTTAGAAATGGAAAAGGACTTACCACTTGACAATGTCATGAGCGAAAGGACATCTCACACTGCTGCTCTTTTCAAAGAAGACGTGATGCGGGACTTGTGGATGAAAACCCCTGCCTGTCCCACCAGGATGTTGGAACGGATAGAGGAGTGAGAGCACTCCTGGAAGCTGACGTCGGCACTCGTGGCTTAACATACGAGGCGTACACTCCAAAGGTACACATTGCGCAAGATTGGTGAGTAGAAGATAGGAGATCAAGGGCCAACCGGGGTTATACATAGACTATATCCAAATGCCGTGTTCGTGTTAAGATTACAAGCTGTAGAACGAAAAACCGTTCGGGAGGAGATCAGGCCGTGGCAGAACATTGCGGAGTCTAAGGGGTGAAGGGGTTCGCAACTCTCTCAGCCCTTCTTCCCTTGCACGAACTTCCCCTCCGCCCTCAGAGGTCTTGCACCGTGCCTATGATAGGCATCTCCGAACTGCAGCGCCGCCGGGGCCTCCATGCCGATAGACCAAGCGGATCATATACTGTACCTGTATCTTAATTACGGCGCAATTGCAAAAGTTATAGGGATAACCCTTACCAGCTGTGTGCGTGTATTGCTCACATCGTTGTACCAAGGGGAGGCCTTTATCTATGACCCCGTGAACTCGTTGGATTTTTGTTTCAATATGTGGATTCTAGACGGGAAGGGAAGGCTATCCGGCTGGATACACTGTACTCAACGTTGGTACAAGGGTAAGGGTTAAAGGGTTACCCTTGGGTACAGAGCCCTACCAGTCGTGTTGGCAGTGTGCTACTGCAGAATGTTGATATAATGTTGAGTCAAGCGTGCGGTGGGGTCGGTAAGCTCTACGTATCCCACGACATACTGCTTAGTAGCATTTTCCCCCAGTAACCTCCAACCAGTTTTTGGCAACTCAACAGAAACAGCTTCTGTTACCCCAACTGTTGCGCATGATTCCATTTATTCCGCCTACGAAGGGTAAAACTCACCTTGACAACAAAACTTCTCCGCCTAAGAGTGTGGACAAACAACTCGCATATGCGTTTCACAACTTGAATGATGTATTGCTTCAATGAAGCGAAATACGTAAGGGTTTACCAAAGCGCCTTTTCTCATGGCCTATGCTGTTTTCCACTTGTACCCCACACCTGTATGTGCTTTTCAGCCAAACAGCCGGTTTTCCAGAGGAGGATCACAAGTCGGCGGAATGCAGTACCCACCCCACCTTCTCAACACCTTTCACAAAAGTACACTGCATGAAAATGTTCCTTCACTTTTTGACACGCTTGCAAGTCTCGTGCTTAGCACATCGATGCCTGACCCGATAGCAAAAGACAGATCGCCTCGCGCTACTACCCAATCACAGAATAGCTAATCCAGTTCATCGTTTTCAACCTGCAAACCAGATTTTGGCCGTGCGTAGCAGAGAGGGAGTCCAAGTGCAGGACTGTAAGTTTTGTACTCCCGACGTCGCTAAATCCACAAACTTCTGTGCTTCCACAGAGCCCAAGTGCCAATTGCTTGGAGTACGTGCCTTCTCCATCATTAAACAGGTAACATTGTCTCTTGCATTTGCAAGGCAGCTTCCATCAACATCCAGTCATATTCCAAAAAAAAGGCTACGACATGGTGGCTGAACACCTTACTTCACCTTTCTGTACGCGCTACTCTGAAGGATAATTCTGACCATGACTTCTCCTCACTGCTAGCATAGAGAATGCAAAACACTTGTGAAGAACTCAACAATGAAACACTTCATGGCCATACAGA
Organism: Gracilariopsis chorda; assembly: GCA_003194525.1. Lineage (NCBI taxonomy): Eukaryota > Rhodophyta > Florideophyceae > Gracilariales > Gracilariaceae > Gracilariopsis > Gracilariopsis chorda. The sequence goes on from NBIV01000177.1 coordinate 40,849, forward strand.
GAATTGTTTTAAATAAACGGGATTGGAGTGTTCAAGCAGGATCAGCATGTTAACACAACATTTTCAGATACAGTCTAAAAACAGGTTTTTGATACAGCTAGGTCGCCGCTGCTTGCTATGATCGTGTATTTGTTTTGTGTACGCGGTTTTTGCCTTGATTCGTATCGTATGGAGCATATCAGCCAGGAATAGAGAATGATCAACCGTAGTTCTTAAGAAATAGGATACTCCGTACTTCAGAAACAGCAAAGATTCAAAGTTGCACTCATACAGCTCCTCAAAGAAGCTTGTGTATTGTTGGTTGCTCTCACAGTTGCTCAGTGCACGTGAGGTCCCTAGATTTCTTACATTTTATGAAAAGCTGAAAGGTTCTTGGTCTTCGTGAGAGACTCAATCGCCAGTCCATTTCGCTTCCCTCGTTGGCGGAAGGAAGACGGGTACACCTCGTGAAAGCGGATCGGCTTGTACCCCACATTTTATGACTTGCGCACTTGATATCTTTACCCAGGACAGTAGAAATCATCATTGCAGACTACTAAAGGTAAAGACATTACTTGGCATGGTCTGATGATTGTTTTATGCGAGAGGTATGAAACGCAACACAGCTAGCACTTCTACGGTGGTTGTGGTGGCCATTCACATATAGACTAAATGAGCGAGCTAATGTTATGTTCGAGGCTCTGTCAGAGACAGTCACGGGTTCAAAAGTGCATATGCTGTTCGCCTTTGTTACATACATGCTATTCCAATGTTCTGGTAGAGATTCATTGATGGGAGAGTAAAAGAAGAAGAAAGCTACATTCGTGATAACAGACAAGCATCGGTTCACAGATTTAATGATAGGTAACAGCCGCTCTACATGTATATATCACTTCTAGAAAGAGTAAACAATGACAAATACAGAAGGATGGTTGATACCCATGAGTGGGAAGAGTGAATTGATAGGTTTTGAAATTACAGGAGAAGGGAAGATGCCATTTCATTTTCCCGATATCAGAATTGCCGGGAGTTAGATACGATATCATGGAAGGTCTTCATGGCGACGCGTTCGATGAGCTCGTCGGCGCGATTGGTGGTGTCTTTGATATCTTTGGCGAATTCGTCGCAGAAACGTTCCATGTTGCGGATTTCCTGATGCTTATCCGTAGATCCTGAAGAGGAGGAGGAGGAGGAATGCTTCTTAGAGCCTTTCTTTGAGGTATTGGAGTTCCTAGATGCCTTGGAAGACTTGGATGAAGAGCCCTTGGTCTGTTTGGTGTGCGACATGTTGATGGTCTGAAAGGAGTGGTAATGTGAAACTCAGGTGATGAGAGAGAGTGAGATCTGAAATGAGGCGGTTGAAATTGGGTACGGAGACGGAGAAGGGGAGAAGAGCAAAGATGAGGCTCGCCTTTATAGGGAATGAAGGACACTGAGATGTGCGGCGAGCGGCGACTTGAAGAGCAGTAATGACGTCTGCAGAATATCGTATCCGCAATACAACAATCTGGAAAGCGAAAGGCAGATACCATGGTGTGAAACTGCTCTCTGTGAGTGCCATGGGGCGATTGAAGATGTAGCGGACGAAGGGGGACCGTACTCAAGAAAGTGCACGTGTGTTTGTGTACAATTGTTGGCCAAGCAGAAGGGTGGCGCGGAGGAATGGCGGGGAGGAATTGCGCAAAAGGTTGCAAAGGGCAAAGTTAGGGCAAAAGAGAGGCAGATGTGGGAGGGCAGATGCGATGGAGTGATAAGCCATTGGCCAGCTGCCAACATTGCGACGGCGTCAGCGGTTTGGAGGAGCACTGAACAGTGCACGCATACACAAGCAGGGCAGATTTTCACTTATTTCGGGGCAGGACCCACATTCGGGGGGTTTCCCCCTCGTGGACAAACAGCTATGCCGAGCAGCCTAAGTGGACAAGTCTGTGGACATCATCGGCATCAAAGGGGGCTCCTCCGTCGACAGCCAACGGTAGCGCTTTATCGAGCGCACATGCGCACTGCTCTCTTGCATCGTAGTTATCGTCGCTCATATATCCGGATACTTGCAGCCTACTCGGCTACCAAGTCCTTCCTCATTTCATCATCTTCGAAAATTGCCTACTCCTCTTCTCGGTGGACCTTCGATAGCGTGGGTGCCCCTTCCCGCGTCTTCTTCTGCAACCGTACTTTTTGAAACGTGTTAGAAAAGGGAACCGAGCTACTGCTTAGCGCTCACAATTCCGTACCCCCCCCCCCTCCAGCCTCCTGCGTAAAAAACTTTCCAATCCCTCGTCGAGTTAGCGTGCGCCAGCAACGCGTCCATGCTATGAAAAGATCTTTTCCTTCGTGTTACCCACTTAGCCACTCCGTCCGCACCGAATTGTCACCGCTATAAATTTCCTCACACTCAGCAACATTAGCAGTGATCGTCTCACCCTTCTCCATGCGCCATAGGCATACACTTCTGCCTCGCTCATGGAGCCTCTTTGTTTTCCGTGACGTCCTGAACAAAGCTAGTTCGCATCGTCCTCGCTTTTCCTCATCATTTCTTCGCATGCTATGATGCACAAGAGCTCCTACGCTTGGTTTGTTCCTATTTATGCCACATACCTACAAGAACAAGAACACGAGTCTTGGTACAAACGTATGTGTTTTTAGTCAATTAATTCGTTAATCTAAAGATATTCGTAAGAAAGACTTGTGTTAAAACTTATGACATGTGTAGTTAATCAACAGATCGACTCTTCTCAGCACTTCCAACTGGTCATTACCACCAAACATCTTGATCTTACCTCCAACAAGCGCCGAACCTCCTCCTCAAAATTGTGTCACAACAACACCCGTGATGCTGTGCTCTTCAGTGGTAATGGCTTCCACCGATGATATCGTTAATCATGTCGTCGTAGTTTCGATGTGAGGAACTGCTGGATCCACCTTTCTTCTTAGAGCCTTTCTTCTTCACCTTTTTCTCCAACGCATCGATTCTGCTCAAAGTGCTCTGCATGTCGTCGCTCAAATCCTTCATCTTCTTGCGAATGTTATCAGGGTTGGCATCTTCGTGGGTGAAACCGTTGTAACCGTTATAACCACTTCCGCTGCTGCTTCCTGCTCCGGAGCTGTTGCTAGAGCTTCCGCTGTGCGAGTGTTTACTGCTCTTATGACTCTTCTTCATGTCTATATTGAAATGGGAACTGTCCTTTGTGACTTGATGTAAACTGTGCTTCGTGGGGGCACTCAAAATGAAGAAGAACGAAGCGTTTGATACAAGAATGAATGAACGCGTTTAAGCGATGTGAAGTGATTGAAAACGTGCAGTTAACTGCTGAAGATATCTGTTGACGTACACAGGGAACTGGGATGAAGAGATGAAACGAGGGAAGCGCACGCGCGGAATGGGCTTATATAGTGGACTGTAGGGAACGTGGACTTGTAGCCCTCAGAAAGCCTTGATAGGTGCAACAAGTGCGTGAACGAGGATATCTAAAAATTTGGACAGCCGCCAGCAACGCCAATAAGGATTATGCTTTTCCCCACCGTCCTATGCAGTCAAGCTTTTGAGGCGGCAGTTGGAACGCCAAAATTCCGCTGCGATTTGTTCATTGCTAGGCCACACGATCACGGCCGGGCAAGGGTGAGGCGCGAGAGAAGTTATTCGCAGTGGCTGTTTCTTCTTTTCTTCCCACTGCTGTCCGCACGGTGAGATGCCCTTATCTCACCTGCGCATTGCAACATGGAACGCGCGTTCCTCTCATACGTTTCTCATTAATTCTATCTTTTCTTGCAGGAGAATAATGCGTCAAACATGCGCTCGTGCTTAATGTAATTCTCGGTTTCCAGCTCAGGCTGAGAAGGTGCGCTGCACCGCAGGCCTCCTGGTCGTCGTGGGATCGTCTCTATCTCTATTTCTGATGTACGAATGTGTTTAGTAAGGCAAGGTCGCCAACTGAGCCTGCCGTACATATGTATTTCGGGAATACCGCAAGGCCTTTCAAACGTTGATGCCCCCGGTGCAGAAGCAGCTGTGAGAGGCAATAGCCATTTCTTACGTCCGCGTCAACCACATTGCAAGTGTACAACATTGGAACCAACAAGATGTATCAAAGCATACCATTGCACATCAAGAAACCACAATGTGAACATGCCCCGCCATTGAGAACACAAGATGTGTCATGAAGCGTTCTCGCATTGGAAAATGAGTTTCTTGAACTCGATGGAATGCTGCTGAGGGAGAAGAAAACCATTTTTGACACCCGCAATGCGCCATTCGTGAGAATATGCATAACTGGGGCTGAGGTGTTCAAGCGATGTTCGTGAGGACCGTTACGTGACAATAAAGCGCTCTACAAAAAAACAGTGGCGCCCATTTATTCTCGTTGACACCGAAATGCCACGGCGGGATTAGATTCAATAACAGGGGGGCCTTTTTTTGTATGCTAAAGGGTTACACAGCTAGCTAGCTGAATGGTTGTCTTTCGGATTTGGCAAAGAAATCGCTAAACAGAATTGTCTGAATTTCGGCATTGCGGTATAGCTGTACAGATACCATAGAACACATCGAGTCCGTTGCTTTGCAACGAAGCCCGTTCGACGTGCAAGTATCGCGTTAGCATGAACACACTGCTTCGAAAACATGGTTGCCCCCTCAAAGATATTGCGTGAAGCTTGCGAATTGACAACCACGCCAGTGACGCTTGTTGTCAACCGTCGTTGTCAACCGTCGGCGGAATAGCTTTCAAATCACGAAAGCGCGACTTGCAAATCACTACGCGAGATTGCAGCAGCGCAGAATCGTGGGGGCTAAACATGTTTATATTATATGGCCAAGACAGGTACTGCGGAGTGTTTGTGAGGTTTGACGGAGGAGGAGTGAGGGGGAGCAATGAGCGCCAGCGTGGGAATGTCGTTAAGCCGAGTATAGCTACACGTCACGTGTTTCGGAGCAGGTGACATACGTTTGGAGTAAATTTGCAAGCTCTCTCTTCCCACACGAGAGTGTTTCGCGTCCTCTCTCAATGCTGCAAACACTTCCAAAGCTATGACAGCTGCACGATACTTGTGGATGAAGTGCGTATTTGTCGTATGCATCCCGCAAATGAACTCCTTTTCTGTCAAACCGGCCTTGCAGACAAAGTACGGCAGAATTGGTCGCCAGAGTAAGGCGGGCTGGAAGGTCTGGCGAAGACGGCGACAGGTATTCGGTGAGTAGGGCAAGGAGGAGGGTTTGGAAGAGGATCCGAAAGGAGCGCGAGATGACGAGAATAGAAAGTGTGATGGTGCGATTTGCGGGACAGTGGCAGCTGCCAAGCGACGCTGACAGCGTCGCACTAGCTGTCCCACCAGCGACGCAGTGTGATCTGGCGCAATTACGCGTGGTCGTACAACGCAATCACTTGCAAGGTCCACGTGCCTCTTCCCTCCTCCCAACGCGAAAGGAAGGTACGTGACCTCGGGTAGGTCATGTTGGCACGCATTGCTTGGCGCCTGCGATGCGTGAACGGGGGTTGCTCGGCGCCAGGGACCGCACTAAAGCGTTTACAGAAGCTGCGGATGAGCAGACGGTGAGCTGGTGTGAGAGGGATACGATAGTGATCAGTAACACACGGGGACGACGAGATACAGGTGTAGTACACAGAGCACAGGAGCGGGGTACGCATTAAGCAAGAAGGGTTCACGAACGGTGGCGTGAGACGGGAGTAGATATCACGTAGAGTGCATGAAAGAGCGTTGAAGACTAGCGCATTCAAAGATGACTGAAGCCTTCGGGTTCCGCATGGCGCACATATGAAGTGGAGGCTTGGGGGAAGTCTCAAGACCGGAGTGGAGTTCACCCGTGCAGACCGCTCTAGGTACTAATCTAATCCTACAGGTAACCTATCCAGGGTGGGGAGATACCCCAAGTTGTAACGTTAATATTTTGGTAAATGGATAACGGGGGTTGCTGTGCCACGTTGCGTAGATACGGCTATTACCGGTGAAATGTTGATGACGGAACGGCGGGTGTAGCAATTCCGGAGTGTTAGTCAAGCAGAAGGCGGCATGTCGCGCAGGGGCAAGGGTGGATGTGCAAGGTTGCCGGAAAGCATGCTAAACGAAAGATTCGCTGCGGGCAACTGAAACGATAGATGCGAGGTCATTATGGCGAGTGAAAATGGGCAATGCGGCGGTGTGAATTTGGTGGCAGGTTGAGGGAGAATGGGCGTTTCGAGGGAGGTTTTCGAGATTGGGTTGGGGAGTTGGAAGGGGAATTGATAGACGTGCTGGCAACGAGGTTGGGTCCGTACGATTTGGACGCCTCGTTGGTTGGAGGTAGAGTTTTGTGTTGACGGTCGGTAACAGATGCTGAACATGTTGTCGTTCTGATATGATGCGCATGTGATGGCTAAAGTGGGAAGGTGAGAGAAATGGGCTTGCAGCGGTGGAACAGCTGGTGTTTCTTTCATTGCCGATGGCAGACATTGCGAAGCTTGGTGGGTGTTGAGTTGCAGTTGGTAGTGCAATGAGTGAGGAAGGCAGAAACAGGTGGCTCCGCGGGTAATAGGGACGCAAGGCATGGCTGTGGACGAGAGTTGTGGTGATGTTTTCGCTGATGCAAGGGGGTAGGAAGCGAGGGAAAGCGAATTACGCCGGAAGCGCAGATCTAGTCGGGCAAGGTATAGAATCGCTGACGTCGGTGGGGACGAAAGCAAGTTAAGTCGGAAAAGCGGATACAGTCGGGCAAGATGCAAGGTATAGTGTTGCAAGCGGAGACTTCCTCTGCTGCAACCGTGGGGAAGAAAACAAGTTTCGTCAGCAAAGCGGATGTAGTCGGGCAAGGAATTGCAAGCGGAGACAGTTTCGCCAATGCAAGCGGAGAGGAATGCAGAATACGTCAGCAAAGCGGATGTAGTCGGGTTAAAAATAGTTTGCACGCGGATGCATGCATGTATGAGGTCGAAAGCACTTTGGCTGGCCCATATTGGCAGAAATGAGTGAAGAAGGCAGAAAGTGGCAGCTCCACGGCCATGGTTCCGCTGATGCAAGTGGGGAGGAAAGCAAATTACGTCAGCAACGGTGGATCTAGTCGTGCTAGGAATAGTTTGCAAGCGGAGATATGAGAGTGTGCAGTCGCAAACACGATGGACTCGCACATGGGATGCGGTAGTATAACGTAGTGGCGCAACGGGCAAATCGAAGAGAAGAAGAGCTGCTCACTGCTCGGGAACGGAGAGGTGAACAAAACTGAGGGCGTTTTGGGGATACAGAGAAATGAAATCGTTGACCACAGCAGTTTCTACTAAAGTATCTATCTTACCATTTTGTACCTTCGGTACCGCTGGACCGCTAACCCTGACGGGCTAAAGCGGTACTGTACCAGCGGTACCGTTTAACCGTGTAAGATACTGTCTACCGGTGGTACCGTTGTAAACGGTACAAACAAAGGTAGCAATCCTACCTTTGGTACCTTCGCACCAAAGGAAGACAAATGGGGCTTTTCAAAAACAGACACATTGACACTTAAGAGGACATGGACAGAGTGTTGCCAAATTTTGGCGACTGACGTCTGTGAGGAAAGACACGTAGGCCAATCTCCCCAGCGTACAAATGGCCATGCCTCAACAGTTTCATGGCCATTTGTACGGTTTGCAAACCATGGCGTTCCGTTACAGACTTCTCTCTTCGTCAGAACGGAAAACACTCGCGAAAGGGAAGCATCAACTGCAGCGCTGATGATGTCCGGTATCTACTAGACTTGGTGGCGGATATTGAACTCTTAGGTAGAACAATAGTTGTTAGTAACGGCACTGTTGGTTTTCATCGTAAAAGCGAGGTTGATGGCGAGAGCGATACTGAGATGTTAGGTTGCTGCTTGTATTCATAGAATGGGAGTATTTACGCAGAAATCAAGATTTGTCGTCCATACTGAGAAGCTTTCAGCGAGTGCGGTTTCATTTTGAAGGAGCTCATTGGCTTCAACTTTTGTTTTTCCTGGAAAAACCCAATGTGTATACAAAGTTTGTATACAGCACAGCAGGTGTAAGCCACAGAAGGGACGTGTACACGTTGCAGACTACGACGTAAATGACAGCGGTTACACGTGCCGCAGCGTGACTGTGCTCGGCTCACGAGGCGGAGAAATGACGAGTGCGAAATGAGGATGTATCTATGTGTGCGTTTTCACAGCGCGCAAGAGTGTCCATGCGCAACGGCTGGTCTCTTGACGAGGTTTAGTATTCACTCACGGGGGTGGAGCGCGATCGCGCGCGACCGACGGCGGCATGTGCGGCGGCATGCGCTCCGCGCTTTCGAAGCATCCCAAACGGTACGTGCGTGGCGCTGGTGCGTGCACGTGTACGCCACTTTGGCACTGGTAGTTTTCTGACCCTTTCTAACTTAGATATACTGTAGCCTACACACACTCGTCTTCTCTCATCGATAACAAGAGCCATCCCCCGCACACAGTGCGCCGCACTCTGCGCCAATCACAACGCGCCGTCTTCCTTCGCTGCTACACCCGTCGCCACGCTCTTACTGCCAACTGCCGTTCTACAGTGTAGAATCTACACCCGTTTTATCGCACCGAGCCAGCGAGCACACCTCAAAGCTCCATGGTTATCGCACTACGTCCGTGGTCATCTATGTCGGTCCTTCGATTTCGATATCTCCTTTTCTTGTTCATTTCTCAAGCACTGTACCCAATGCTTTATGTCGGGCAATAGTGCGATAAGCACGTTATGTCGAACAACTCGTGCAAATTAGGGGGTCACCCGACGGGAAACTGGTGCCCTTACGCCCCACAATCCGCATGGGTTCATCGATGTTGCTCTTACAGACACAACCTCGCTGATGGACACCCTTACGAGTTATACACAGTGCACAAACAAACATGAGCAATTAAAAAAAAAACGCACAGTAAAGTTATATTTACACAAAAAAAACACCCACCTTCTTGCCCGCCTCTTCAAATCACAAACTGTGATAGGAGCGGCGCGTTGGGTACCGACGGTAATCTAGTGTTCAAGTTCCCCATGCAACTTTGGTCAAAGTCGGCATTGGCAGGTGGAATTACTGGAGAGATTTGACGATCCGAGCACTCACTGGAAAAATCCACGTCTTGTAGAGACTCGAGAGCACCCTTTCCAGTAGCACCCATACCCACATTTCCGTTCAACACATCGCCTACCACTTGCTCATTTGGGAAAAAAAACATCCCCATTGCTTGCTGTTGTTGTTGATGTTGTTGAGCAAGCTGGTGTGTTTGCGGAATCACACCTCCGTGCGTACCAGTGCTCATCATACCCTGCGAAAACATCATACCATTCACACGAGCACGCTTCAACACCTGTGCGTGAGACTGTTGCATTTGTTCCTGTTCGTAGCAAGCAGCCGCGGCAGCCATTGCAGCCGCCGCTTGAGCATTGCCACATCCACTCTTGCCGGCAATGTTCTTCTCCAATGCCGAAATCTTCATGCGAATGTTGTCAAGCACGTCGCGGAACAGGTCCAATCTGGTCTTGAGGTCGCGGTTCACATGGTCTCTGTGATGCAACTCCTGTTCGAGCGTCTTCTCATAGATGGCGTTCTTACGACGCGACACAATTGCTGAGCGAACCTTGCGCTTCTTCTTCTGGATGCTGCGTTCTTGAATGTCGATGGAGGGGTCGTCCTCTGCGGGCGGCTCGGGGAGAACTCCGTGTTCATCGTCGTACTCCTGCTCGGCTTGGTGCTTGGACTGCTTTTCGAAGTGTCGCAGAGAAATGGCCACCGTGGTGTGCGGGGAGTACTGCGGGGTGATAATGGTGTATGGCATGCGCTCAGTGGGAGGCAGCATATGGTCGAAAGAGGATGAGGAAGCCATTGGATAACGAATGTTAGATGATGAGGAACGGTAAGTGAAAGAAGAAAGAAAGAGAGAAAGAGAGAGAAGAGAGTGAGTCTGGTTGTGCGGGTTGAAGTGACAAACCAAAGCGGCGTGAACAGACTCTTAAGTAGAGAGCAGGTGTGTGGGAGGGTGCAACCCAGGAACGTGGGTGAGCGCTTCGCAGCGACCCTGCGTGACATGTTGCACCAGCACGGTTTCAAGGCACGCATAACAGTGGACCGTCACGCTGTTGCGACCAGTAAACCGGCCGGTTTACAAACAAAACAGGCTGGTGAACAAGCGCTCCCGCATCGTGACCACAGCCGCGCCTGAATTTGTACACGCACACGCAATGTTTGCGGAGGGGGCTCCGGGTGTTTGCGCCGCCGGATGAGAGTGGGTTCCCCCTCCTGCGAGCGCTGACGCCGTGCTGGTCGCTTTCTTGACGGTTGCGTTGGTGTTCCTGACAACAGCCTGCTCCTCTGTTTCAGCACTCGTTGGAGGTTGACTTCACTGCGCTTGTTTCGCGCGAAGTGGACGTCGTTCGACACCTTCCGGACGAAAACAGCGCTCACACTTCGCCATTGTCGCCAGGAGACGCCGGCATAGGTGTTCGGAGGGCAGCATGCGTCGGGCGGTGAGAAGAAACGGCGAAAAAAACGGACGTTTGGGTGAAGTTGTGGTTGGGGGGGCCGGTTGTCAACCGGCGGAGAGACAACGTACACGAGGGTTGGTCAACGTACGGTTTAAGTACTGTTTGGGGCCTTGCCACTCCTACGGGGCATACGACGAGTTTCCGAACGCGGGTGACACTGTGTGATACGTAGTGTACACTGCAGTATACACACCGCACAACAACTGTGGAGGTGGTGAAACCACTCCATGTCAACTGGGAACAGCGCTCGATTCGGTCGGTATACACTCCAAAGTTAGCCACCGCCAAAAAAATTTAGGAAATTCAAGGGTATCCACCACAGTGTGTAAACGGGTTGGGGTGTGGTACACAGGGTGAGTCAACGAAGTAGCCGGTTTGTCCACGGCGGTAAGGGCGCCAACTGTAGCACATAACACGAGTGTAATGCCGGCCAGTACACACGCTTTGGGCACAAACGAGGGGCGCAACACGTAGGGTGCTCGCCGTCTCGAGTGGCGCACAAGCGGCACTAAGGAATTACACGGCGGCATACAAAGTGGTCACAGCTATCCATCGGCACGCTCCTCCAATGAGCTGCGTGGAAACGCCACCGCGCACACAAAGCACAACCTTAGTTGACGTCCTTTTCTCACGCTTCCACCATCCGCTGTGTACCAAAGGTACACGTGCAAACGCCGTGACATTTAAGTACACCCCCCTTCCCCTCGCACTCGCCTGACCACCACTTCGAGACAAGATCACAGTGCGCTGTCCCTCTCCGCCGCTTGTGACGCTTCCGTGGCGCCATCACGACCATGCTGTGACAGTTTACGTACGGCTTGGTGGACCCAAGTCCCAGTACGCAGCTGCTCTTGGACTACGGCTCACTATTCTTTTTTTAATTCGTTTTACATCTCACAATGTCGACCAAGGCGATAGGCATGCAAACGCACCCCTACTGTGTCCAGTAGATACTTGACCCACGTCATGCTAAATTGCGCGCCTTCCTAGACGGTCTTGTACACCTTTCAGAAAGCGTCCACTCCCGCACCATTATGGACTCCGTGCCTCTATCAAGACTAGACATGACACACCCCCAGCACCTTGTGAACGTATCTAACTCTTAGCCGCCAACCCCGCCCTGTGCTTTTCCTTGTGTACCGTCGCACCTTTTCCCGGCAAGTCCGCTAATGCTATTCACTCACAAGAATCCTCTAGACAGTTCGGCTTACATGGTCACGCCTCTTCCTGTATAAACCTTCGCCCAATTCTACTGTACTGTACAAGCGCCGCCCTTCTCCGACCACTCGTCAAGCGCGTCGCCCGTGTACCACCGAACCGCAATACGCACTCCAAACCACCAAAACATCGAAACGCAGATGCCGAGATGAGCGGCTCATCCCCTCCACAAAACCGAATAACACTCCGCCCCCTGCTAACATGTTCACAACGCGAACTCACCGAACATCCCCGACCACACCATTCACATCGCGACCACGCCCTCCCCTTTCCATTCAGCTAAAGGTTTTAACACTATTTTTACCGCGGCCTTGGTTAGCACTCCGCAGCAACAAAGCATATCCTGCCAATGTCACTTCCAGTGCCCATTTCCCATTGCTATCGTCGCCGCCTCCTCCCGCAACTCTCCCTTCGCATCACTTTTCAGTTCCACACCCAGCCCTCAAAAAAAAATCTCCCCCAACACTACCCTTGGTATCTCACTCTCAATCACTCTTTTGGAATAAGCCTTTCCCTCATAAATTTGAATACACAACGCCACTAAGACGCTTGCAGATCCGGGTTTGCACAATTCGCCCGTCCCTATCTCGCTTCAAATCACCTCGTCCAAAGTTTGGACTCCAAACGACAGACAGAATGTAGTAGTCCTAAATAAACCCTCAAACAAACCACATCCATTCAAAACCCCGTCGGAAGAACACCAACTGTTCCACACACTTACCCTTGGTACAAGAAAGAGAATCGAAAAATCTTTTTCTTAAACTAGGCCGACGCACTGAAACCACAGCGGAGAAAATCACCCAACGCTTCGTCACACGCTCCACTATATCTTATCAACCTGCGTCACGCTGCGCAGCATTCATCTCGTCCACCACGATGTGCTGCCAACACGCTCGGTTGACTCCTCTTCAACTTAGTTTAGAAACAACTGTACACGTGCAACGCTGCGACCCACTTATACACGATCGAACTATATCTCAACATCCCCTGACGGTCCACATCTTCTCACCATGGTGCAACTCTCAAGTCTGAAAAATAAGCGTGTCTCAGGTCCTTGTAGCCTTTGCCTACTGTGCGTGCAGACTAGTATCGACGATGGTACAACGCGAGCCTTCTTCCAGGCTACAATCAGCTTTCCACTTCCTCGCACAAGAGCCAAGCCAACATGTCCACTTTATGCGGTATCCGTTCCGAACACCGCCCGACCTCCCGCAATACATTTGCAAACGGCTACTGCCGGTGCAGGGTAAAGGGTTATAGGTATACCGGTTCAATTAGCATGCCATTCCCTCGGCAACATTATACGAAAAGGTGAAGGATCATGCCCGTCCGTACTACAATCAACCCTGTCTGCGTCTCAACCACACCCAGTGTGACCTTAGCACTTAGCATGCTAACAAATTCACTTATCACACCACCAGTTATGATTGCTGAACGGTCCATGGTAATCTGTCGGGGTTGTTATCAGTATATCTATAGGTCCTTCGATTTCGGTATCCTTTTTCTTGTTCATTTCTCAAACACTCCTGCCTTGCGTTTGATTGGCTACATGTCGCGCGAACGCGCGATAAGCAAATTATATTGAAGAACTCGTGCAATGGCGGGTCACGCGAAGGAAAACTTGGTACCCCCCTTGTGCCCCGCAATCACTCGTTCGTGGATATAACTCCAACTTCCCAAACCTCCACCAAAAAAAGTAGCATGCTTACCAGAAACAACCCACCCCTCTCGAATTTAACCAATGCAGTTGCAGTGCATAGCTCATTTGGAATATACGATTCGGCACAACTCCAAAAGACGGAGGGGGGGCAAGAGCACTAAACCCACTCCTCCTCCACTGCTATCGAGATTCCACACGCGCTCCTCCGCAATGACAATTATGTCTGTAACACAGCCGTCACAGAGGAGGCGTCATTGGCAACGCCACGTCATCTTCGCAATACAAGAGTACCAGGATACTCCTCCCTTCCGTTCCCCCTTCGCCATCACGAGTGGGAAACCAATAAACGTCAAAGTACGGGCCATTATTGATATCCGCCATTAATGGACAGCCCACAAATGCATTCCCATTTTAGCCTCGTTAATTACCAATTCCGCTTCATGGTTGTCAATGTGCCCACAAAGCTAATTCGCAACACGAAGCACAGCTGTTTTCGTCGGTTAGCTGTATGTCCACAACTTCACGCTTCTGCTCCCCTGTTGACAAAGCTGTGGTGTACAGCAATGAAGGCAGCAAATCATTAGTCTGATCTTGTACCTACCTAACGCGTTCGTTCCCAATCCACTGTTTCCAAACAGCGGAAGGCTAACCATTATAACATAGCTCTCTTCTTCAATAACGTCTGGTTAGGTGATAACTTCACTCCGACTCACTTTTGTTCATCACATCTCACTTGCACTTCACTCACAGATGTATGTATGCATGATCCCGATGAACACGAAAGATCTGCCTCCTGCCACGGCCACTCCGCAGTTCACTACATCGTGGATGAGCAATGTCTGTATGGAAATGATCATAAGAGAACGTGTACCACTTCTCTCTCCTTTCAGTCATCATTGCCAGTGTAAAATTCATGTAATAAAGAAGACAAGCGCTGCGCCTCATTTCAATCAAAAAACCACTCATAATGAACGCGTGAACGCGCGGCCCGCAAGCGGCGACATTGCCCTCTTCTCAAGAAAAGCGTTTCGTACACTGCCGCAGCTTTCTTTGGTGATATCTGGTCAACAAACATGCTTTTCCTGTCCTCAAATCACTTTTGGGTTGCTGCTAGCATGACGCGTTCCGCATCCTTTCGCGCAGCGAATACGCAGCTATGCAAACTTGATTTGGCATTGTACTGCAACTCGGGGTAGAAGGCGGAGCTGTATGTGCCCTTTCGTGCGATGCGTAGCTAGGAGAGTGCCTAGTAGGTCAGTGTGACTGCAGAGGGTGCTGCAGTTGCCTTCGGCTCCTCTTATAGTGCTCATGGGCCAGCTGTCAGGGGAAAGGGCCCGTGATTAAACGTCAAAGACACCTCATATGTTGAACTAGCGAGTCTTGCTGGAGGAGGAGCGCCGAAGAATAGCGCTCTGACAATGAACACACAACATGCTGACACATGCCTAAAACGGGCGCTGAACAAAGAATACCAGTAAGCAATGTAGCAATGGTATTTTTACCCTTCTGGTTGCTGACGGAGGGATTCGTACTAGCTCAGCTGCAGCTCGAGGAGGCTATTTACGGAAGATGGGTGATTGTAGGAGGCTTTGGCCAGAAATTGGATGACGTGGTGGTGGCGCGGGCGCGCCAACTACTCACAGTATTATCGCGAGTGCTCTGCGAATGAGCAGATGAATTCATAAATAGAAGAGAGAAGGAACAAAAAGGAATAATCTGCACGGCTGGCAAACGATGGACCGTCCAAAACGGTCAATGACAATGTTAGCGGTGGGAGAAGAACGAAGTTAGCCGTAAGAATGCTAAGCGGTAGCGCACGCTATCATACGAGCTCGAAAAACGCGTACACCAAGGACGAGCGCGTTGACCGTGAGGAGGAGCTGGTCGCGTTGAAGCGTTTGTAGGAAAAAAAGCGGAAGCGAAAGCTATCCAATCGTATCTGTCTGGCATTCAGTTAGCTGGCAGCCGTATGACAGAAAATCAGAAGCGAAAGGCGGAACATAGTCGTCAACACTCCAGCAATGTAAACATTGACCGCGCGTCAACGTGTACGACGTGGTATTCCGAAATATGCACGTGCATGCCCTACAGCAATGTCCGAAAGGCTGGAATTTGAGGTTGTGAAAGGTCATGTCAACAGACGAGAAGATTGTCAACTCCGTGCCAGAAAGGAGAACAGCAATGATACGGAGCATTGAAAAGTGGTTATTTTTTGGCAAGGTGGTTGCTGATTGGGCAGAGGTGGGGGTGGAATTCGCGTGGCAGAAAAACTACTGGCTGTCGTATTTCATCGCCAAGCTGTTTACGGGGTGTCAACGAAGACGAACGGTGCGCGACGTTGTTGTCAACAGAGCCGCCTTTCTCTCCAAACTGCCCTGACCGGTGGACATGGCGCGCCTTTATAAAGAGAGCGCTCATGGCAGCGAACTCGCCAAGCGCGTCACATCGGACAGACTGATGAACGCAAGTCACTCGAAGGCGACTAATTGAAGAGTTTGCGATCGTTTTCCCTGACGCCCACACCAACGCGCTTATCCCGATGGCACCTAACAATCATTTCAGTGATAATGAAGACAGCAGCAGCAACAACCGGTGTGATGAACCGATTGAGCACCCCACGCTGAACATGCTGCGGTCCAAGGCACGGAAGAACGCCGAAGTGGCTCACGCGCTCAAGCGAAAACGAGTAGGAAGAAATCAAGACATTAGGAAGGAAAAGAACATCCGCAGTGCCGAAATCAGCCGCGAGGCAAAAACGCTGTACATTAAGCTGGTGGAGGACCAAATCGAGGCCGAGGAACAGAAGTGGCGGGACGTACTATGTCAAATGCTGGAGGTATCACGACAAACAGTAGAGCTACAGAACAGGCATGAGGAGAGACGGAATGCAAAGAAGCGCGTGAGGAGGGAGCCGTTGGCCGGGTTGCTGCCGGTTGAGGTTGAAGGGATGGACAGAGTGGCTGTGGCGGAGTGGAACGATGGGGACGTGGCTGTGAAGGAGACGGGGTATGGCGACATGGGGGGAAAGTGGTATGTGCGCACACCGTCGGTAAACGAGGGTCGGGGGCGAAGTGTGAAGCGCACAAAGGCGATCGAGAAGAGGGGTGATTCACCAGTAGGTGTGTTTTGCACGGCGATGGAGGAGGTGCGGACAATTCCGCCTATACACGTAGCAGCCAGCATCCACGCATGCGCCGTGTGACGTCGGCGTGCAGCGCGGAGGGCGTGCTGGGTGCTTGCTTCACGCTGTAACTCTGCAGCGTCGCTCTCGCTCGCGACGCAAGAATGCACGTGTATCCGTCGCCGGACGCGCCGCCACGGGTGGCGACGGAATCGCGCAACCGACACACTTTGTTTTGTAAATTTTTTGAAAGCACGTAGTAGGCTACGACTGTATTCCGTTTTTAACTGTGATTCAACATTCTGCGCTTCGGCAACAGCAGTTGCTGGACGTGACGTGTGCAAATACGAAACCAAAAATTTGACCTCCCTTGCTGTCTTAAAAGAGCTTCTCACCCTTCGGCACATACCGCCCCGCCACTTCCGCCACTTCCGCCACCCGGTCGTGACCTGCTTAAAAAGCTCCACCAGCGTCACACCCTACCGGTTGCCGCCTCGCCCGCCGCAGCAATCTGCTTGATGCACTCTCCGATATCTCCCGCAGCTACCGATGGAACCCCACAGCCACATCCCTGAAGAAGTGCTCACCCAAACCGAGTTGGAGCAGCAGCTATTCCTCGATTTTGTTGACCGCGAAGCAAGAAGGATGGCTCTCCGTGACGTCCCGAGGTTCGCAAAGACTGGTTGCAAGTGGACACAGGAGGAAAGGACAAGGAACAACAAGGAGTGCGTTCGTCGCACCCGCCGCTACAAACATCATCGCCGAACGCTTCTCGAGGACGAACTCAGAAAGCTTTCGCTAGAAGAGTCTCGCCTCGAACTGCAGACCGCTCAGCTTGACCAGTACAACGTCGTCTTTCCGCTGTACACCGACCCACTGGCCCCACACTCAGAGCAACCGCCGTACCACCCGTCTCAGAATCACACCGTATGGGGCGATGAATCATCTAGCACTCCCTCCGTCCAACCCTACCATGTGCAAGAAGGAGAACTTGATGACGCTCCGCAACCAGAGCACTCAAATCACAACCTGGATTATTGGTCTCAACCCTGACTCCCTCGCATCTCGCAACACGCACGTGCTGATCGTACCCCAACCAATCGCCTACAACTCGAATGTGTAAATATGTAAAGTTGCAAAAGTCTGTCACCCGTTCTTATGCCTAGCGTTCAACATCTTTGCTTCTTCACTTCTAGTCTTCAGGCACAACGAGCAGCCTGCTCGCGCTATCAGCCCTGCATGCTAAATCCATGCCACCACCATTCTCATTCATGGCGCTACTTTCAACCATGCCAGTGGAACAAGCTGTTAACGTTTTACCTATCTGTTCAGTTCGGTCCCCTGGCCGATATGCATGTCGTTGTCCGCCTCACTGTAAACTCGACTCTTGATCTCTGAGTATCCAAACTTCCTTCTGCGCATACGCTCAACGACCGTCGGCGTCGAGCTCGATGCCATCCTCTTCGTTGTCTTTCACGCGTTTGAGACGTTTTCTGAGCATAGAGTAGATCAGACGCCACCGCAAGATGCATACTGTGAGCGCAGCTCCTGATACTGCAAGTCTGTAGAGTCCACAAGCAGCTGCCACCCCAACCGCAGCGGCTATCCATATGCTCGCTGCAGTAACGAGCTGTCGACGACCAGCAACATCAGTAATAGCCCCACTTCCCAAAAACCCTATTCCAGTTGATATAGCGGCCCCCATTCTACTAGGGTCACCGCCCAGTCCAACTAGTGATGTAAGAGCAAAAATGGCGGATCCTAAACTCACCAGACTCATTGTTCTTATTCCAGCGTTTGCACTGGCTGTACGACGTTCCACTCCAATGAGTGCCCCGCACGCTATTGCAACTCCCATGCGTGACATGATTTCCGATTCATCTACCGTGTGGCGTGGGGGGCGGTAAGCTTTAGCGTGTGCTGGGAGAGTGGGTGATATGAGAGGTAACAGGCCCGCCACCGCAATAGCCACGGCGCGATATTTGAGGGGGCGACGTTTGTCGTGAGACTGCTGTGGTGCTCGACAGCACATCTTCGTCGGTGATACGCAGGAAACGGGAGTCCCATGGAAAGCGAGAGAGAACGGCATGCTCAACGTTCACGCACGGTGACGCTGTGATGGAGACTCCACCCCGGAGTAACTTGCTTGATTAACTTACTTGATCAGTGTTTTGCTACAACGGGTTCACTTGATAGCATGTTCTTACACTCTCGATGCTTGCCAGATCTGAGACTGGTGAGCCTCGTGACTCTCGAAAAAGCAGCGCGCCTTCGGTTGCCAATATGTCCCGACCGAGGACTTCTCTCAGTACAACAGTAACTGTGCAGTTGTATCTAGTCACAGCGGCAGCACAGTAGCGCAAAAGTAGTCGTGTAACGCAAAGTTGGTCGTTTACAGGGATGGGCAGAACAAGTCGCTCTGTGCTCAGCCACCGGATGCGGTGTTATGGCGTAGGCTTATTTCCGGCCCCGATCGCAGACCTGAAGATTTCTGCTCGAAGAAGAGCGTTGTTTCATAACAGCGGAGATCAGAAATGTGCTTTGTTTCCTTCAGTACAAGAGTACAGCGCTGTCCAACACCTAAGGATACAGGGTTACTGTAGAAGGCAAATTTGAAGGCACGTCACTTGTAGCTTGTCAACGCGGTTACCGCTACCCTTTCAGCCAGTTTCTTTTCGTTTCGAAACGATTGCTTTGCAAACAGCGCAAAACAGAAACTACCAGGGAAGGTTACCTTTCATACCCGTGGTATACCACGGGTATGACACAATCTTGCAATTTGCTTTGCAGGTGTCCCGAATGTTATTGACAGCTTAAACCGTTGTATGAGTAATGCACTTTAATCGACGCAAAGGTTTCGCTGAAAACAAAACCATGTCAACTTCGTACCAGAACGCATTCCATGAGAACAACGCCTCACAATCAAGCTTTACTGTTCCTCTATTCGTGCGATTGGCCAAGTTCTCAAAACGCCGTAGCATCACCAGAGTTTTTCTTCGTTACGCGCGATTCGTCAGGGCTACTGAGCACTTGACTCACAACTTAAGCTATGACATGCAAAACGTTATTCAACCCAATGTTTACAGATTGAAAAAGTGTTTGATTCGAGCCCTGATACACCCGCATTCTCAAGTTTTGAAGCGCTCTTGTTCGAGAATGGAAACATTCTTAAGTTCTTTGCGTCGCGCCAAAAGAGCTTTGGAAGTACAAATGCACATGTGTACAAGGCGGAAGTCGTATGAAAGAAGATTGAGACCATTAGCGTCGAGGTCGATACAATTCAACTCTTGCATTCCTACTAAAGTTTCTATTGAAGTGGCCAATGGATTTCTTGGAGTGCACTGCTACATGCATTCTAACCATATTACAGCTGTTGTGAGCAACTGCTCAAGAAATGCACTGTTGATTGAGAACTTAAGATTACCGTTCGTGGAAACATCGCATTTGCCAGTACTTCTACCTGCTAGTAACTTGGTACATCGTTTTCTAAGACGGAGCCCGCAGATTGAGGTAACGTTTAAACGAACTACGCGTTCAGAGCATTCTCATTTGGTTTTGTCGTTTAGAGCGGTCCTGATATACAGGATATGACAGCTCACTAGCTATGGATGCATCTTGTTCGGGCTCGCGCTGCGACGAACATGCCAACAGGGGCACTGTGTTGGGGTACTGAATTCGCCCCTGTGAAGGGTAAATTTAGAAGGCGCCGTAGTTGCCAGTGGAGAGCATTACACCAATGCACTAGGAACGTGCATGTTCATCCGTCCAGCCATGAACATGCACACTCTCAGAGTGCCTTCCGCTCATCCGACCGCCAACCACCACGGTCTCACCTTCTTCGTTTCGCACTCACTCTCCCATGAACCATAAGCCTCGTATCTCATGCTCACTATGTTCAAAGCAATACCAAAGCGTTCACGATTAGTGCGCCTGCGTGCGTTTGTGCGTCGCCATCTTCATCGCGTCCCACTGAAAGCAAAGCGCATCATTCTGGGCGCTGCATGTGCGCTCACCTTTTTGTTTCTATCGCTATCTTTAAGTCGTAATCTTCTCCTTCATGCGGCACGCGGAGACTTTGGTCCGGCTGTGAATGGCCGCTATTTTGATGCGCGTTTCATCCGACGAGCTAATCTTTTGTGGCGTTCAGAACCACGACCAGAGCATCAGCATGAGCTCTGGAATGACATCAAATACGATGTTGTTATTGCAGTTAAGACTGGACATGAGGTCGCTGCGAAACGTCTCAAGAACCTCAGAGAGAGAGGCTGGTGGCGGGTCGGCCGCCATGTTCCCAACTTTTTGGTTGTAAGCGACGCAGATGACGACGGAGTGGGCGCCATTGGCCTAAAGAAGTATGCGATGGACATCATGAGGGATTTCTCGGGCACATCTGCACCATCTCACTGGTTTGAGAAGACTGGTTGGCGAGGCGACAAAGACAAGAACTTGCCGGCTGTTCATCTTATGCGAACCATGTACCCCCACAAAAAGTGGTACTTGCTACTTGACGATGATACCTATATCTTCCTTGAAAACTTTGCAAAGCATGTCACAACTCCGAATATGAACGACGGAAAGCCAGTGTACACTGGAAAAGTGTTTTACATTTCAAAGTGCGGGGGGTTTGAGCGTGATGGAACTTGGGCGAAGAACCGCTCAGAACCAAAAGGAGTCTTTGCGCACGGAGGAAGCGGTATTGTCATGAATGGTCTTGCTGTGGACTCAATGTACTCTGCGATTCCGCAATGCATAAAAGACTACAGCTCGTGTTGGGCTGGAGACATGCAGGTCGGTCTCTGTTTGCGCAGGAATGGAGTGCAAATGAGGCGCATATCAACCCCGCGGAGCACTGGATATGCAAGGAATTTCATACCATTCTCTCCGACCAAAGCAATGTCTGATCGACGATATTCACGAGCGTGGAAGAGTGCAGACCATCCTCTCACGTTCCACAAGATTGAAGGAAGGGAAATGGAACTGGTGAGTCAATTGGAACGGCTAGCTGTTGCGGCCAATCGCACAGTAGATTACACATCGCTGCGAGTACATTTGCTGAAGAATGGTGTGGTGCCAGACCATTCACCAAAGAACAAGAAGAACAAGCATTACTCAACCGAGTTCATGCCAGCTCACTTAAAAAGGTGAGTGCTGTTCTTCTGTGGCGCCTTGTTCCATCCCTAACATTTACGAATCAGAAAGGCGAAACTTGTATTATGACAAGTGCTACGAAACTAGAAATGCAACCAGGAATAGTCGAACCAGAGCCCTGAGCGTACTTGTCCTCTTGGAATGGTGTGAATGTGTACTATTAACGGAATATCAGAAATGCTGGCATGTAATAAGTACGAAATGTCAGGTTCTCGACAGGGCTATCATAAGCAGACGGCTTCACCAGTACAGCTTTCGAGCTGACGCCAAAGAAGTCTGGAGCCTTGCATTGTTGGGAAAGAAGGCCGATGGCACCATATTGCTTGAGAACAAACGTGAAACTAATCGCTTGCGGATGAAGTGTACTGATTACATTGAGAAAGTTATCTGTACCGGTGCTGTACTGCTCAAGTGAGATTAAGTGTACAGCCATTTGAACGCAAAGAGAGACACACTTCTGACACACTAAACAGAGCTGAGCGTACTTATTTACAGATCTCTAACATAAACGCTGAAAACCAAAGAAAAAAAGAAGTAAACTACGTACCCTTGGTACATCGTCTTTCATCAAAGCACGGGTTGTGCGCGGCCTGGATGAAAAAGCTGGCACTACGATGCGGCTTCTTAAAGGTCATGATCGGACTGCGTAACAGTTGAATCCACGGAAAAGGAACTGATTGTATCCTCGTTAGTAATTTCTGATGGTTGAGCACATTCCCAGTTCGCCAAAGTGACGCTTCGACATATCCTGTCCAGAGGATTATTCCTCCACTTTGAAAGGCAGCATTCCTTAGAAAATTGGAGTCGTCCTTGCTCACCTAGGACATCACACACATATTCGACAAACCCTTCTACACCACCGTCTCCATCCACCCAATCAAACTCTCCGTTAGTAGCTGTGTGCTGTTGACTTTTATGTCGTTGATAAACTGCCTCTGCTCGACTGGGTAGATCATCGCCAAAAGGAAGACAAGTAGCCATATCACCACAGTTAAGACGAGCAACAAGTGCATCCATAAGCGAACACCATGATTCTCGAGTTGGTTCGTCGAATAGTTGTATCAGGCAGTGCAGCGACTGACTGAGCCTGCAGGCACGCTTGCAACAATCGTGTGTGGAATTGGTTGATAGTGACATTTTGGGAAGAACATTGAGAGCTGTGTCAAGGGCAGTGTTTATCGAAAAGTGCTCGGTTGTACAGTCTCGAGACGGAACGTGAGACAGAGAAGTTGAGGTAATCGACATCGTGGAAGAATACGAGGGAGTGGGTGCATGTGCATGAGTAGGCCACCTGATGGGGATTCGTGATGGTCTACTTAGAGGGGGCGAGGTCGGGAATGAGGTCGGGAATGAAGATTCTGAAAAAGCCATGGGGAGAATGATGGGTGTCGAAGGGATGAAATTCAGAACTTAACGGCTCGCGAGCAGGTCAAAGCCAGGCATTCTAAACGCCGGATCCAGAACTTGTTACCGAGGGGTGGGCCAGAGGCAACAAAAGCATGAAGAGCGGCACAGGGATTGCAGCAAATTGAAGCCGGAATCGGCACACAAGGAGCGGCACATTGCGCAGCTTGTCAAGTTAGACTCTACATGCGATCTTGGCGCGCTGACGAATGGCGAAGTCACAACGACCGTCGTTGTGCGCCCGGCGAATTTGACGCGGTATTCCACTCTAACGCGTAAACGCAGAACTCGCACCTAGTAGATACAGTACGTGAGAGGAAAGACTCATAGAAAAGGTGTTTGGCGAGGCACGTGTCGCCAGGCACATGATGACCGTGCCACCTTGAGATGGCATCCTTAGTAGCGAGCATTGGACGCTTGTGAGCGGACTCAGATCACGTTCTCCAAATTGATTTGAAGCACGTACTGCAGATTCAGCCATCGTGCTGAAGGGGCACGACGCGCTTCTGCGTTTATCGCGGGCACGTTACATGAGTGTAGGATGGTATTACCTGAGCTGTTCCAAGTCTTGTAGACAGTAAAAGGTTTCATCAGCTAAGTTATCTTGTTGGTGAAGTTATCCGGTGGATAGCTTCACAGTGTGAATTGTCGTGGAGAGCCGCGACCAAGCTACAGCGGGATGGGATCCTGTTCAAATCTACCCTTCGTATCTACACTTTGTACTGTTTATCTTTCCATCAATCAACGCATTCCACTAGCGAAATAACTACCGTCGTATGGCTTTTTCCTCGACCCACTGGTGGCAACGATCGTCATTCAAAGCGCCAAACTGGACCAACTCATTCAAAAATCACATGGTATTGTCGGGACCAGAGAAGGAAGAAAAGAGAAGAAAAGGAGGCGCGCAGACAAATGTGAACTACAAAATTTTTGTTTTGTTGTTGTGTGTAACAGTGTGTGTAAAGATGTAACGCAAACCAAACGAGATGAACGGAGGTCAAGGAAGTTCGCAGAATGATGCGGCATAAGATAGGCCACCAATGGCACTTCAAACAAAGCAGCGGAATCCAGGGTCACGTTACGACATGGACAGTTTCGATGGAAGCTGTGATCGCGTAAGACACGCGCCTCGCTTGCATCATGAAAAAGTTTACCTATGCCTTCTAATTTTCGTCCTGGGTGACGGGGAGATGCGGGACAGGAGGTAACATTAGATTAAGCACAGCACACAAGGCCACCCCCTGTACATGAAGCAAAACCCAACCTCCATTCGGCCCGCTCGTCAACATCATAGATCCATTGCACTGGCACAGAACATCCATCTACAGAGCACTGGTGAAGGTTACAGGTTACACAGTTGGCCCAGACGAGACAACTCCTACATCTTAATTTTAAAACTGCTGTAAACATTCCCGCCAACATGGATGGAACATGAACAATACTTGTTGCGCAAGCTAGAGGGAAGGTAGAGCACTGACCTGGAGGTTTAAAACTTCAGAGCTTCGCGATACATAGTGAAAGGGAAGGCAACGCAGTTCACAGTATACAGTACACGAGTTCAAAAACACAAAAACAGAAGCCCGCAGAACCTCGCGGAAAAGCATCGCTGTAACTTTGAATTGAGCGGGTAACCATCTAACTTACCGCATTGTCACCCTGTAGAACAAGCCGTTGTGAATCGCACACACTAAAGCTGAATGAACTCGGGCATTCTACACAACAACAATGACACAAAATGCTGTTCCGGTAGCGGTACCGCTAGCCTTAAACCTGAGGTTTGCTTTAGCTTCTGAACTCGAGGGGCAACGAAGCGCCATACTCAAAAATCTTATGAGTGGTAGGATTCGAATCACCAAACACAAAAAGAAGAGGCGGAAGCAGCTCCCATAGGGCATGTAAGGCGGTGACCAGACAGTTGGAGCTGGATATCATGCCTTGTTGACGCAACGGGCGCACTGAACCAGCGGTCAAGAAGGTCTGTACCAAGGGTAACTCAACATTTGCACTGGAACGACCGGACACGAAGGGTTAAGTTATTGTAGTTAGACAATTAGCATGATCATCGCACTCTCCGAAGAACAGAAGAGCGGAACAGGGGTAAACAAGACACAAAAAGCCAAATGTACTCATACGTATCTATCTAGCAATAGCCATCTATATGTAACAAGTAAGAAAAGCAAGACCACAACAGCATCACCATAACAAAAAAAGACAGAAGATCTTATTGCATAAACACACGTTAGCTTTCACCGGGAATTTGTGTCAACTTGTTGACAGAAGCGTCCAGGAAAAAAAAGGGAGGGCATCGAGATCCAAGTTAAACGAGCAAATCAAACAGCGCGTTCCAAATTGCGCAAATGGTCCTTAAGTTTGTTATGTTGTTTCTGCATGTCTTCAAGTTCGGTAGCCAGTCTGACGCGTTCCTTCTCCGCGTTGACCAATTGTTCTTCCAGTAGTTTCACATACTCCCTCCGGCGCACGCGAGAAACTGCGGCACTTTCTCGGTTGAGCGCCAGGCGTCTTTCATACCTTTTCCTCTTCAGCTGCTCTGCGGTGAGCCTGGCGTCGTCCTCACTGATTTTCTCAACGGCCTTCTCCGCATCCGTGGGATGTTCGGCCCTCTTCCTCTTACGGGCCTTGGCAAAGCTCTCTGCCTTCATGCGGGCGCGAACCTGGGCCTCCTGCACGGCGTTGCTCATGATACCGGAGCCGAGCACGGCGCGCTGACCACCGACAGTGAGAGCGGCCTTGGTAAGGTCAGAAACCGGGGCGATAGCCGGGGCAGTGGCAGTAGCGGCGGAGGTGATGGCAGGACGCGGGGGTAAAGTCGGGGCGTTGTCTGCGGCGCCCAACGGGAAGGAATGCGGGGCCTGTGAGAAGACAGACTGGTGGGGCGGGTTCTGCACGGGACGGAAAGCGGCAGTGAGCGCGGCGGAAGAAGCAATAGGAGGGTTGGTCGCAACGGGCTGAGATTGAACAAAGGATACATCTTGTTTAGGTTGAACGGGACGCGTAGGGGGCTGCGGAACGTGGATGGCCCTTGGAGCGGCGGAAGTGAACGGGTACTCAGTGCAGCGGAAAAGGTCGGAAAGGGATTGGGAGGGAGCGTTAGGGTCACCGGGATTTGCGGCGATCTCCGCGGAGACGCCGGGAGACTGAAGTTGGCCAAAGGTGGGGGAGAAGCGGGGGGTGAGGCCTGTGGGTAGGGGGCGGAGGGGTTGAGGGGAGGGTGCGCAGAGAGTGCGTTAGACCAATCGGTGGGGGCGTCAACGGGGAGCGGCTCAAGGGTGGGGGTGTTGAGACGGATGGGGGGGGAGGGCGTGGGAAGCCATGGCTGAGCACTGAGCGCGACGGAGGCGACGGCGCTGGCGGCGGCGGCGCTGGCGGCCACGGTGGGCGTGTCGATGGCGGGCATGTTCTGTCGAGAGCGCGACGCGGTGTTGGAGGTGGTGCTGGCGTGGTCGAAGGGTCGGACAGCGGCGTGGGCGCCAGCGATGTTGCGCGCAGCGCCGCCCTTTTGTAGCGCTCGCGTCGCCCAGCAAGGCGTCGGCCCTGCTGGCCCCGCCGCCGCCGCTTTTTGCCAGCACGCCGTTTACGTCCGCCCAATCACCGCTCCACACGTCGCACATCCTTGCTGCGCCGCGTACCGCGTGTCCACCGCTGACGCGTGGCGCGCACTCCGCTCGGTGTCCGCCGGCTACTGTGCAACAATGTGTAATGCACTGCACTCCGTGGCCCCTCCTCCCTGCTCGCCCGCCTGGCTCGCCCGCCCTACGCGCCCCGCCGCCACGAAAGCGACTCTTCATCGTCCTCATCGTCCTCATCGTCCTCATCGTCCTCGTCGTGCACCCCGTGCGCCTCGTGCGCCTCACCCACCTCCGGCAGCTGTCCTCCGTTCGCGAGCAAAGCCTCCCTCACGCGACCTACGTGCGAAAAGTACACGGCCCAGAAGCGCTGCTCCTTCATCCGCGCGGGCACCAGCATAGCACGTAATCTCCGCAGGCTGTCGTGAGCCCGCAGCGCCGCCTTAGCCTCATCAGCACGTCTATCCAGTACATCCCCATCGTCCTCCACGTCCACCGTCACGAACATCGACTCCCGCTTCCGTTGGCTGTACACGCAATCCACCGTCATCTGAAGTACTTCGCGTTGCAGTGCTCCCGCAACATGCTCTTCTCCGTCCGCCAGTTTCTCCCACGGTGGCCGATCATTGTTCTCTTCCACTGCTGCATCCTTGCGATCCTCGTCCACGAACATTTGCATAGCCTCCTCCCGGCTAGTGCGCAGCGTCGTCGTCGCCTGTTCCACCAGTCGTTGCGATGCGGCTGAGAGTTGTCCAAGTTCCAGCTGCCGTAGCGCGCCTACAGACTCCTCCAGATTGGCGCTGTCTACGCGCTCCTTGGCGTCGCGCAGCCGTCGACCCACGTCCTGTACCGCATTCTGCCAGAGTCGGTTCGCGCCTCCCAGCCAGTCACCCTTGTTCTCTTCCGCTCCTTCGCTCCTGGTGGTCGAACCGCCACCCACCCATCCCGCCCATGTTGAATTTAGTGTGGCCAATGCATCCGGGAACGCTCCGCTCCTTGTATTTGCATTTTTGGTCATATCCTCGTTTGCGTTTCGTGCAATGGCTGCATTCTCCGTACCGGCCTCCACCGCCACTTCTCCACTGCCACCAGCCGCCGTCGACGCCATGTTTAGATTGCACTCCGTCTGCAATCGCCTTTGCTTTAAATGTGATATGCAGTCGATCCTACACTCCTACCAGTTTGACGGCTGTTCGCACTTTCAGAGCGAAGCAGCCCAGCTTAGCAATGATAGGATATCTCTGCTTCGTTTCGTTCGTGCAGTGAGCCACAGCAGTTCAAGCCAGTTCACAAACCTGTCGTCAACGCAGTGGAGGAGCAAGTTACGTACAGAGTATAGCACATCACCGCCAGTGTAAGGCGGACACGTGTCCAGCACACAAATTCGTTGGCCATCTCCATTGGCGAATCTCATTGCGCGCACCTTGCTTCTCGTCCGTTGGTGTACCGTGCTACATGAAGGGCAATTGATTGCGTTTCATCAAACTGCTCGCTCATCCATCGCTGCTATGCATACGAAACGTCCTTTGCACGCCGTCGCTTTCTTCCTGGCGCTCGTCCCGTTCGTGCTCTCAGACTCCTCCACCGGGGAACTCGAGCCCTCAGATCTCTCCGCACAACAGCCCAAGCTCCTCTTCGTCGCTGAGTTGTGCCGTCATGGCGATCGAACCCCGCTGGCTCAGTTTCCTTCCGATGCACTTCCGGCCTACAAGTGGCCGGAGGGAATTGGCGAGCTTACTGCCATAGGTCAGCGCGCCCATTACGAACTAGGAAAACGTCTGCGACAACGTTACGTCGACACCGGCTTCCTGCCAGAGGCTTACTCCCCAAGGGATGTGTATGTGCGCAGTACAGATATCGATCGCACCCTGGTGTCTGCTACCTCCCAAATGACCGGCCTGTATCCGCCTGGAACCGCCGCTAACACAGACGTGCGCGTTCGCTTTGGAAACGACCCACTGCATGAGAATGAGGGTGGTTTGCCGCACCTTTTCCAGCCCGTTCCTGTCCACACGCAATCCAAGGACAACGATATGCTATTGCTCCCGGATCATAATTGTCCTAGACAGGATCGTAACTTACATCACATGTACAAGGCTCCAGAATTTCGCGAAAAAGTACGACAAGAACGTCACTTCTTGCGAACTCTGGCAAAGATTGCCAAAGTGGATCCGGACACGTTCACTGTTTGGAATGCGGAGAGGTTGTCGGATACATGGACTGTTTTCCAACATCACTCTGTTCCTCTGCCCGAAAAAGCTACCCCCGATATCGTAGCTCACGCCAGAAACTTATCCTACTGGCTCATTACTTACATGAACCAGGGCATTGAACAGAACCGTCTTCGTGGTGGACTCATTCTTTATACTGTTAGCGAGTATATGGCTATGGCCGCCCTCAAATATCAGAGACGGCTACCACTAGAATATCAAGGTGACCACAAGAAGTTCGTACTGCTAAGCGCCCACGACACCACCGTCACTGCCACTTTGTCTGCTTTGCAAGCGTTTGATGGAATCAACCCGCCGTACAACTCCACGCTCATTTGGGAATTTTACGTAGGTCATGATGACGCATATTTCATCAAAGTTGAATACAACGGCAACCCTGTACTCTTACCGGGCTGCTCCGACGTCATGTGCCCCGTTATTGAGTATATTCAATCTACTGCGAAACGCACTGTCGAAGGAGAGTTCAAGAAGAACATCGAATGTATGGTTGGTTTCGGCCATTTTGCTGCACTGGTTAACAGTTGGTTCAGAAAACTTCATCCTAAGGAAAACCTCATCAATCTTGCTTTCTCTCCTGACGATCAAAATGACGAGTCAGGTTCTTCTGTTGTCACCTCCATCATCGCTGTCGTGTGTGGTTTTTTGGTGCTTATAGGCGCTGTTGGAATTGCGTCGCGAATGCGTTCCCGGTACAACGGCTATGTACGCGCAAATGATGCATCTATTGATGCTGTGTATCGCCAACCAATAATGCAGGACGTTGTTTCCGATCGACGTATACTCATGTAACCAAACGGCAAAAGACCAATTCTTGTCGGCTCCTGCGATCCTAGCTAGGCGTTGTACTATTTGCTCGGGTCTGGAGTCCAACTATAGTAGCACTTACTGCAAGAGAAGCAAACACAAAATACCCTTTTGGCCCTCTCCATAGTTCTACGTACAGATTATCAACTTAGCCAATTAGAGATCTTCACAAGTTTAGCCAACTACGTCACCGCTCCTCATTCTTATCCTCGTTGTTAACTTCCTCATCAAAATTCAGCACCACTCTGGCTCGATCGTCACGGTGCTGTATTGTTTCTACATCTTTCTCTGTCAGATTTCGTAATGCATTCAGTGTACTTCGGATTTCGTGCAGCTCTTCTGGAACTTCTTGTGAAGCGTCGCTGTCTTCTTCAGTCTCGGGGAATTGGCTTCCAATCATATCTTGCACATGTGCAAAAAACTGCCTTGCTCCCACGGTGGGGCCTTTTGTTGTGTCTCCAGTGTTCGTGTAGCGCTGGAACAGCGCACTCAACGTGAAACCCGTGAAACTTACAACAGCCTTATCTGAGGGAGGCCCAAGCGCGCCGAATCGCATGCATGTCACAACGGCGGAAAACAATTCGCAAGCATTCGACGGGGCAGCATCCGAAGCGCTTGTTACCAGCGTGGTGAAAATGTTGCACAAAGTGGACGCGAGTAAATTATGCTCTGCTGTATCGCAGTCGCCGAAAACGGAAAGCAAACAACTTGAGAAGACTTGCTGAAAATCAGATGGGTCTCCTTCTCGTTGCATTTCCAACATCACCCCGCAAATGAATTTCTCCAGCACCGTCTGCTTTGCCGGTACCCCTGTTAGCCTCTCATCGCTTACCTCACACTTCATTAACACATCTAAAGCCAGTTTCAACATGGAGGCGGCCGTACGTCGCAGACCAGAAGCACATGACTTCGACGAAGCCCGATCGTCGTTGCAATCTAACACGTACTGTTCACGCAACATGAATGCGATCCGAAGGATTTCAAGAATTGCTCGACTGAGAACCTTTTCTTCATAATCTGTTATCTTCTTGACATGTTGTGCTAGCTTTTCGATGCACAACAAGTCTTGTTCATTTGCATTTCCCAAAGCTACAACATCAGCACTGAACCCGAGGCAAAGGCTTATCATAGCCACCCCGAAAGGTTCATTTTGAGAGAATGCCCTTAACCAGAGTTCATCGCCAGCGCACCACTGCAAAAGTTCTCGCATTTCTTTGTATGCCCTCTCATCGTATTGTAGGGATGATATAAACATAAGTGCGGTTTTCCAGGTGTCTGCCAAGCTACCGAGCAATAACTGAGAGCCTGGCTGTGCTTCGTCCGCCATGTCACTGTCTTCGGATTCGAGTGAATGGTCTAAAGCACCGAGGCTCCCTTTTCGAAGTGTAGATATTAACTGGGTCCATTGTTCATGCGGCTCAGAGTGTGAAGATGCACTGGAATCCATTGCAATGCTTGACAAGAAGAGCTCCCGAAAATCGTTGTTCTCCAGAAGTATATTGGAGCAGGCTCGAAGGGCAAACAACGCATTCTTTCGGATCATTGAAGGGCTTCGGTTTGCTTTTGATGTAGTGCTTCCAGCTCTTGTTGATCCACGAGCCTTCTTCTGCGTCTTAGCACCGATAGTTGACGTTCGACAACCCGTTATTGCCCCGTCACTCCATCCCGAAATCACCGCCGATAGAGTTGGAAGTAGTTTCCATCGAATACCACAAGACATAAGAGCAGCAAGTAGCTCATGAAAGCTTGCAACGTCAGCATGGCTATCTCGAGAAAGATCCATGACAGAATCCATTTGCTCTCGCCAGATAGTAATAATAGGGCGCATTCGGGATTCCGATATGCAACCTGCCATTCTCCACACCGTTGCTCTAAGAAGAAGGCTATTCCCTTGTTCAGTCAACATGGGCTTCAGTGCATCTCCTCCAAAGACTCTATCGAGATAGGTGCGAAGGGGCTTGTTCTTCTCCTTCTGAAGGCTAGGAGAAATCGCAACAAGAACATCAGCCACAACGCCGAATAATGTAGATCGGCTTATTTCATTGTCTGGTTTTAACGGACGGTCGTTTTCATCACCACAGTTCGTGTTCTCATTTCTCGGCTGGATGTTTTCTTGGTTAATGGGAAGTCTTCGACGAGAAGATTTCCGTTGTACTCGTCTTCCCTTTTTGTTTCCGTCCTGTATTCTTTCTTCTATGTTCTCATGCGCTTCCACAGCGGCCTCAGCAATGGTCATTACAAATTCGCAAAGTGGTCCAGGTGGGACGTGAAGGTTAACGTGCTTGTAGAAGTATTTGGCAGCTTCTTTGCTTGTCCCTAGCATCGAGAGGCAGGCTCGCCTCCTGCTGAGAGCAATTTCATCGGAGGTCTTGTCCTTCTTCTCTAACGGAAAGTACGAAGTCACGATTAGATTCATGATCTTAGTCGCTGCAGGCGTTGATTCCTTTGGAAGCCTGAGAAGCAAGTCCTCTACAGGAACAATGTCAAAGTATCGCAGAGATTGCATACGCTTAGCCTTGACGGAGATCAACAGATCAAGAAATGCTAATCGTACTCGTTCTACCTTGTCATGAATAAGGTTCTTGAGTCTCGGAACGGCTCGTGATAATAGCTCCCCAGCAAGATGATTTTGTACCATGAACTCTATACCTTCGAACACCGCCAGCCTTACCTGAGCTGCTGAGGTGTCAAACGCGAGTTTGGACGTGATGATGTCGATCATTCGCTTCGCAGAAGCCAAAGGTACAAGGTCCCAGAACAGTCCTAACACCCTGCATGTGCCTTCTACGGAAGCCTTGCGAACGATAGGGGACGGGTCTTCGAGTAACTCCAACAACTTTGAGCACTGATAACCAATCGTTTTTGCAATCTCCTCGCGCAACTCACCTGGGTCATGAATCGGGAATGCATCCGCAAGGATCATTACCGCGTTTCGACGTACAACCGCATTGGCAACCATGAGATTACCAAACAACACAGGTCCGTAAATGCGATTAAGGAGCAGATCAACCCCATTTACTCTTTTGTTGGCATGAAATGCAGATAGCACCGTACGTAGATTTGATGCGTAAGGTTCTGAACCGGCACGGATGGCGAACTCACTGACTTTCATGAGCTTTTTGGCCAACCAGTCGGAGCGCTGGACTTTCCAGGCAACTAGAAACACAATACCAAAGAGCCGAGCGCTGTGCTTCTTGACGGTCGCAAGCTGATTCACCAAGGCATCAAACACAGCATTCTGTACATCCTCGACGGTCAAAAGGTGAGCAAGGAACTTCCGACCTTCGTCAACCCTGAGGTATACTGCAGAAGAAGTGCAGCGCAAAAGAAGAGTTCGCAAAGTTTCGGCATGAGAAGAGCTAGGCGAAAGGTTTAAAGCGTTTAAAGCCTTCCGCATTGCATAGACACGGCGAACATCCGTCGCCGTACCACCCTTCCGAGACGGAGGATAGGAGGGATCATAAATTTTGCTTTCTTCTCCAAAGCTTCGCAGCAAAAGGTAGAGCATTGTGCACGGGACTATTTCTTCTCTCTGGGGGTCTGATACACTCCACATCCACTCGCATATCTTTGATATTTGATTCTGTACCTGGCGATGTGTAGTAGAAAGCAATTTCTCGTGTAGATAAACAATCAACTCGCGGAGAGAGGCATTGGGAGGATTCTTTCGATTCTGGACAAGAAACCATGTCATGTCAATCCCAGCTTTCAGAGCATCGGTTCTTCCTTCCATATCTCTCTCCCGAGATGTAACTTTTTGTGAATCATGTGTTTCTGCATAGGCGGTAGTCGTTGTTTTTGCTATTGCTTCTTGAATCAGAGACGCCACTTCCGGCTGACTCTTGTCCGGTAGGAACGTGAGAGTTTCCTGCAGATCAAAAGAATCGTCTTGAGAACGGTGGCGTTCGTATATT
This sequence comes from Gracilariopsis chorda, assembly GCA_003194525.1. Lineage (NCBI taxonomy): Eukaryota > Rhodophyta > Florideophyceae > Gracilariales > Gracilariaceae > Gracilariopsis > Gracilariopsis chorda. The sequence continues at coordinate 74,390 of NBIV01000177.1, forward strand.
CTACACAGTGAGGATGGCTCTCCATCACTGAGCTCTTTGACAAGCCATGTGCACGACTTTTCCATTCTGACGTCCGGTTGTGGAAATGCGATGTGCTACTCTGAAGATAAGAACAAAAAAGCGATTGGACTAACTCCTAAGTTTTGAAACCGTCTCTCAGCATTAATGGGATGTGAAAGTGTCAAAGCACATATTGGAGGTCTCAGTACGCTTACTCGCCGAGTAGTACTACTCGGGCGCAGACGAGGCCATTCGATGCCTCTCCAGCTACGGATGCTCGCTACGGTTTATCTGGTTCAAATTTAAATTTTAAATACATCGCCCAGTCTCAGTTCTGCAATTCAAAACAAATGCCAACCAGTACTGCCCTGCCACAAGTTGACTTTTCTTTTCGTGATGTCTGCTCTGCTGCGGAGGGCTGGGGGTGCAACTAACAGTTTGTTCTTCACATCATGTGAGCGTCGGATTACATCCTTTCGCTACAAGTGATCTCATCGAGAATGGGTTGAGAAAGAGTTTGGGCTTCTGTGACCCATTGATGATACAGGTCTTCACACCGTAGAGTATCGTATTTACGATCTAGTATCTTACATCAATTTGTCTTCTACGCTTTCGGGCCCTGTGCGTCTTAAAACTGCGCAGTAGAGACTACAGGTGTTCAAATATCCCGAATATGATAAGGTCATCTAAAACAGTGGGTAGAGGCACGATGTTCATTCTTCGTAAATACTCTTTATGTTATCGAGGTTACGTAGGGCCACCCCGGTATTTCGTTCGTGTCGTGTGATGTGGTGGTTGCGAGGGTGATCATAAATATGTAGAGTGAGCGAAAACGCTTTTCGAGGTGAAGTGTGATTTTCGGAGGTATGTGAGATCATGTCCCCACATCGTTTTATGCCTTGTGGCTCCGACTTCCAGCGCCAAGAATTTGATGGCAGTGACCGACAAACCATAGATGATTCGTGCGAGTGTAAAGAACAGGCTGTGTTACAATGGTCGTAGAGAAGTCTCGCAACACGGGTAACTTTGAAACACAAGGCGTATCCTGAGTAGGAATGCGGCACGGCAAGCTTATGAAGTAGATAGCAATGCGTTTCTAAGAACAGCTAAAGTAGAAAAGTGTGAGCTTGGCGTCATTGTGCACGTTTTCCGGAAAAGTTCTCGGAGTTGAACGTACCAAACGCAGGAGCCAGTATGTGATTCGGTGGCTAGATTCCGCCATGGAACTCGACTGTGATCCATCTAGTGTTCACCCGACTTGGTCGCGGTAAGACTTCCCTACCCTGCTGGCGTTTTCCAGCATAATCCCTCAGAAACATTATTCCCAGTTGATGCGGTACGATAGGTTGAGCGCCGTGTCTGTATGATGAAAAGATGGCACAAAAGATGTTGATCAGAGGAAAGGGGTAGCAGAGCACTACCGAAATTCGTATGAGGGGAGGCAGTGCTTGAGGTGGTCAAGCTTGAGATTTTGACGGCACCATACTTGTTTCTTACACAAACAGCATACACTCCACCCACGACGCGCACCCGTGACAAACCAGTGCTCAGTGTCAAGGGATTGATGGGGGTATGTTGTTGTTGTTTGATACGTTCTTTAAGTTGTTGTATTGTGTTTGAACTGTGTTGCATCCATTCCTTTCTTTCGACGACGATGCGAGCCTCTGTTTGTGTTGCCTTGTTCGGAACGGCAACTGCGGCGAGCAGTACCTTTTCGCGGCCACACGTAAGCTGTGCTTCTATATGTCGCCCTTCGGTGCGCAGCGTATGTTGAAACGGGAAGCTGGAAAGCGGGTGGGTCCACTCAGCATGATGAGCTTGAGCACCGACACAGCGATAACGCACTCTAAGGCGTTCAGGAGCAGAACTTTGCTTCGGGAACACGTTGCATTGTACGCCGCGGTGAACCCAAGTGACGCTCAAGATAAGGTTGGTGAGCTTTTCGTAAGGCGGGATGCTAACGGCCAACTCTGCCGCAACGATTGCAAAAACGGTGTCGCTGCGCGCTCTGATGCAGATTCCGAAGCGATGGTCAAAATCGGTGTGACTGAGATTGACAATTGCGCGCGAGTTCTTGCCATGTTTGGCGCGAAAGGGCAGTGATCTGGCCGGTTCCATCTGACACGAGGTGCCGACAACGATGTTGAGATCGGCGGAAGCGCTGTGGGTGTTGGCGAGTTGGAAGTCCGGTTCGGGGAGGACATCGTCCCAGTCGAGAGCCTTGTCGGTCATTGGGGTACCGCAGTGGCACGTGGTGCCGGTGGGTTTCATGCCGACGGACTCGGTCTGGGTGTGGAGCATGTTCTCGCGGCGACAGCGTGGGCACCACTCCACGAAGAGGTTTCCGTGGAGCTCTGAGAGTGCGCCACGCGGGAGCCCCGATCGCAAATGTAAGCCGTCGACATTTTGAGAAATGACGTAATGCACACGGGAGGCGTTGTGCAGCGCGAGCAGCGCCATGTGGGTGAGGGTGGGGAGAGCATTGTCGAAGGAGGTTTGGGTGGGCGGTTGTGTGGGGGGGGGTTGGGGCGTTTGTGCGGCTTGCGCTGCATTGTCCACACGCCATTGGGGCCGCGAAAGTCGCTGATGCCGGCGGCGGTGGAGATGCCGGCGCCGGTGTGGACCACGACGTGGGAGGCATTGCTGATGCGGTGGGCGAGGACGCGCGACTTGTGGAGCACTGCGAGAGGGGGATCGGGGCGGTGGGGAAGGTCGAGCTCTCCCTTGTACGGATGGGTGGAGAGGCGGCCAGCGTAGCCGTGGGCGGAGGTCATCATGGGGAGCAGCGACATGAGGAGGCGGCTTCACGTGTGATGACGGGCGGTGCTACGCGGCAGCTGATAAACGGCTAAGTGTGAACGATAACGGTGCGCTGTCACGGCAACCATGAGCGGCGCGCGTCGCTAAAAATTCTCAAGTTTTTTCGCAGTTTCCTATTGCGCAATCTCAGGTGTGCGCCGCCATGCTCAACTGTATCTTTTTTGGCCAACGATAAAACTCTTTTAGGGCAGTGCCACACCCCCCGCTCAGGTGCATAAATCCGCGCCGCCTCTCCAACCACCACCCTCCCCCCCCTCCCCCCCCAACCTCCCCCCCGCTCCCCACCCACCCCCCTGGAAAGCGCTGAAGAGCGGTACGGAAGATGCAGCCCCGCACCTTCTCCAAATGCAGCAGCCCTTCATTTCCCCGTCTTCCTCATGGTTCCCCCCACCCACCCACAGCAGTATGGCCGTGCTCCCCCCGACCGTCCCCCGACCAACCCCCCGACCACCCCACCGTTCACCCCCCAACCCTCCCAACGTCGCCTGGTCCGGTCCCCCCCCCTCCTGGCAAGCCGTTCGTGATGAGATACTAGCGCTCGCTAGACTCCAGCTTCTCCACGACGCCTCCGCCCGTATCGCCATCGAGAAGACCTTCGCCTCCGAAGAGCTCATGCTCGATTCCGAACTCGTCGACCGCTCCATCGCCATTCTCAACTCCTCCCCTTCCGCCGCCCCCGTCCTCTCCAACCTCTACAGCCTCCTCAGTGACGTTCGCGACGACTTCGCCGCTCTGCACGGTTGGAGGACCGAGCAGATTGGCGACCATCTGGTCGGACATCTCCGCGGTGCCAACAGTTTGGAAGACGTCGAGAGTATAACCCGTCGTGTCTTGCTCGGTCACCACGCCGATTTGTCAGCCCTGCGTCTTGAGGTTGATCGCGTTCGGGAATCCACCTCCATACGCTGGCACAAACGACAGGCCTTCAATCGAGCCCAAGTTGAGAAAATCAAACCGACGCTTCTCTCCGCCGCCAAACTCGACGTCGTTTTGGATGATCTTGCCCGTCCCTTGCTCGCTGATGGAATTCCCACCCCAAACGCCCATGCCATTTGCATTCTGGCCGCCATGGAATGCGGCTTCCGGCCCACCGCCGAAAGCTTTCTCGTAGACCTTTATAATACCATCAGACCCGATGTTGAGCGCGGTCGTTTGCTCATGCTTCCGCTGCTGCCGCGCTCCCTGCGGAGCGCTCTCATCCCTATCTTTGCGAGACAGGCAAATTCCCCGGTTGACGGCCTCTTGACAGGTGACCGCTGGCTTCACTGGGGCAGTGCACATTGCCGTTCTGCCGATGGTTTCCCGATATACACCTCTTGTACCCAATCCCGGCCTCAGGGCAGGATAATGCCCCTAATGTGGTCTGACCACATTGGCTTTGAGGCAGATTCCTATCTCTCAAAGTTCCTTCGAGCTTTGTACAGTGGACGGGATGGAGGTGCCTTCAGAACATTGCACACGCACTTGTCGTATTCCGCACGCACTTGCTGTGTCCCTGAAGGCCGCGTCGTATCCTCTAGCTGGGCACTTGCGTGCAACAGTTGGTGTGCTCGATACGGTGCACGACTTGTCGCCAATATCAAGCGCGTTGTCAGTGTTCGCGCACTGGCTGCCATTTACGCCGGTGGCGGAGGCTTTGTTGAGTTTCGCAACGGCTTCTGCGAACGTATACTTTCCGGTGTATTTACCAACAAGTTTGAAATCACCACCACTGGCGGCCGCTTGTCCGGCATTCCAGAGATTGGAGGCTCGTATCGACTTGTTGGCGAGGGCACTATGGATCGCCGCGATGTGGAGGTGTTTACGTCTTTAATCCATGCCTTAGACAGTAGAGGAATTGCTCTAGAGCTAGTGGGCGTGCAACGCATCCCCATGATGTACAACTCCGTTAACTTCATCGTAGAAGGAACGAGAACTGGTGCCCACGACATGTGGGTCAAGCAGAGCATACTGCTCAAACTGCCAGGTGATTCACAAGAAACTACGAAAGAAAGCAGATAAGGGCGTCAACATGCTCTACCGGATTGAAGCTCGGGTTTGGTGTACTTGAACCAGGGTGTATACCATCCCATCCATCAATCAAGTGACGCAACCTATGGACTGGTACGCCTCACTATGCGAATTTGAACACTGGCTATCACTCAAACATAGGTCACACTGCGGTAGCATGCGGAATGGTTTGCTTGCTTCGGGAGTAAGGATGTAATGGATCGAGGAAACGTACGCTTCTCTCTCGCTATCTATTACATACCAGCTGATTCGAAAAACTCATGGAAAGGAGGGCTGCGAATATATAAGAGCATTGTTCTTTAGATTGGATAACTGTAGGGTAGAGCTACATGTAAAAATATGTCTTAGCTTTCCAGACACCTCGGTGTGTGTCGCAATCCATGCGCTAGACTCCGTCTTCGTTGTGGTAAGGGCTTTCTAGAGTTCAGTCTGCGGGGTAGCACATGCACCCAAGGAAGCACTGCTCTGCGGACGCTGGTCAGTGCTGCTACCCAGGCCATGATGATGATGATGATGAAACATAATGGAACTGAAAATCTCTGGAGATTCTGGCACGCTGAAAGGGACCAAGTGCCAGATCAAAATATCTCTTTAACCTAATCCCGTCAAGTTTGGAACACCCCCGACGCATGCCTTTCTCTACAACCGTGCCCTGTACCAAGGACAACTACAACCCGTGCTTTTTTCGAAGAAGAGTACACTACAAAATCCTCCACACACTTGTCAGCCGTCTGTGACTGAACGAAGGCCTCTCTGAATGCTGCTCATCCTCGACTGTCTCCTCCTATATTGGGTATGAGCGGGGGCAAGACAGACTTCCTGCGTCTTCCCGCATTTTGCACTCCAATCTTTGTCGCGTCTGGTGCTTTTCTGTATCCTGCGCATCATGAAAGCCGACACAGAGGAAGCCCACGCCATCCGACTCGTCAAATCATGCGCTGCACAGCTTTGCCACCGCAATGCGCCGAAAGTGTGAATCAGAGTGACAGTGCCGGATTTGCTGCACGTGGTACAATGAACTGGGTGAGAAGAATCGTTATTGAGAAAGGATTGTGTCCCTTCGCCGAACCTGCTGTTGATTCTGACAGAGTGCGCCTTGTGGTTTCAAGCGCTACTTGCGAAAGTACTGCGAGAGATAAATTCTATACTGAAGTGCGACTGTTGATGAGTGCTGATCCAGATGAGATCGTCACAACTCTCATCGTAATGCCCGACTTTGCTACCACCGATTTCCTGCGCTTTCACGAGTTTGCCAGTGATATTGAAGACGAAATATCGGAGGATGTCAACCTCGTTGATGCCGTCTTGATCGCAGCATTCCATCCAATGCATCGCTATGAAGGTATGGGTGCTGATAGTGCTCTAAATTTTGAGAAGCGCGCCCCCTATCCCACCATAAACATTCTTCGAACACCGCTTCTTGACGATTACATTTCACAAGGAAGGACAATGAACATTCCTCATCACAACAAGCAGGTGCTAGAGAAGTTGGGATCGGATAAACTGAAACTATTATATCAGCTCTGTGTGCAAGAAAATGTTCACTGTCACGAAGAAGGGTAGAAGGTTAACCCTTAACCTATCTTCGGATGTGGTTTCGATCTCTTAAAGTGTTTGGAATGCTTTTCTTTTATGGTGATTGCTATTGAAATTCGGGCTCTTATTGGTCTGTACAGCTTCCTCGCACCCTGCGGTGCAATTCGAAAATGAATATCGTTCCTCGATGCCACACAGTATCAGAACTTTCAGTTACAACGTCTTCGGTGCAATTGGTTGCTTACAAACAGGACAATCCATGTTCTGAGACATTTGCTCCCCTCCAATCCACGGAAGAATGCATGGATCGTGAAATTCATGGCCACAAGGAAGCTTTCTGATTTGATCTCCGACTTCGAGTACTTCCTGACATACGGCACAAATTGTCGAATCAGAAGAAGCAGGGGTTTTGTCACTTCCCAGCATCCCGGATGAATCCCGTAGGCCTCGTGAGTATACAGACAAAGGGGCAAAAGTGGAGAGAGTGACTTTCATTGCCTGCAAAAGTATTTGCATTATCTCTGTATGTCCACCCGCTCGCGCGGCTTCGTACGGAGAATTTCCTGAATTGTTGCAGATCCTTGGATTTGCGGGCCTTATTGTTGGGTAGTTTCTCAACAACGCTTCCGTTGCTTCTATGAAGCCATTTGTCGCTGCTTGGAACAGAGGAGTCTCATGCGACCTGTTGCAGGCATTGATGTCGATTCCTCGGTGTAGTAGAAAGCGGATAACTGCTGGGTGATCGTTCAATGCTGCCTCGTGGAGAACTGTATCTCCATCTTTGTCTTTGTGACTGATGTTTGCACCCGCATTCAGAAGCAATCGTAGCGCTCGAACAGTTTTTGACTCTGAGTTGGCAAAATAATACATGGCGGTGTGCTTGTTTTTGTTCTCCATGTTCACATTAGCCCCAGCCCGTAAGAGCATTCTCACGGCCTCCAAGTGACCGCGGTCACATGCAGTCATGAGCGGCGTTCGACCACTCTTGGAAAGGCAGTTGATATCAGCACCGGCTTCAATTAATGAACGAGTTCCATCCGTTCGATATTCACTAATGTGAACGTGGAGTGGCTGATCTCCGACAGTGTTAAATGCGTCCAATGACGCTCCGGCCTTTGTCAATTTACTGATAACTTCTCTTGTCTTTCCCTTTTTCAGATCGGCACAAACGTGCAAGCATGTGTTTCCTTCAGGGCTTGATATGTTCACATCAGCCCCATGATCAACTAACAACTGAACACCGTCGACGAAGTGGTTCTTGGCACAGATAAGTAATGGCGTGAACTTTTCCTCATTCAACACGTTTGGGTCTGCTCCAGCATGCAAAAGCATTTTCATTGCATGAATATCTTCAGCGACCGCGGAGACGTGTAAGGCCGTTTCTGACTTCGAAGTAGCATCCTTCTCGGCTCCGCTTTTGAGAAGTTGTTCGACCAGCTGATGAAACTTTGCTTTGCAAGCAAAATGAAGAAGTCGCTCCCCATCCGGAGTCGTCTTGTTTGGGTCCGCTCCCGCTCTAAGGAGCAGATTCATAGAAGTGCTGATCTCCACTTTGTCTCCATTCGCATTCTCCATCACAGTTAAGAGCGGGGATAGTCCACTTTCATCCTCGATATTGGGATTGGCTCCAGCCTTCAGCAGATTCTCAAGCACTTTGACGGACTGGTTTCTTGCAGCAATGTGAAGAGCAGTCTGCCCTTCATCACCGATAACGATATCAAGGTCACAAGAGTCTTGCACTTGAGAATGCTCACTTATGTAGGCCGCGAATTTTCCTAACTCTTCCATTGAGTTCGCGGCCAAGAACCCAAGTACCACAGTACTGTCGCAATGGGCTATGCTAGGATCGCCCCCTGCTTTGAGTATCTTCCAGAACTGTTCCATGTTCCACCGAGATACAGCAGTATACAACGGAGTTTCTTTGTCCAGAGAGACAGCGTTTACATCCGCACGTGCCTCTAGAAGGATGTCGATGCATTCGGAGGACTGTTCGCTTGTTGCAGCATAATGCAGAGGAACAAAGCCATTATCGTCACGACAGTTGGCGTCGACACCATGAACCAACAAGAATTTTAAGGCCTCAGCTGCTCCATTCTCACAAGCTATGTGAATAGGGTACATACCCAGAACATCATTGCAAGGATTCACCTGCGCTCCGGCTTCTTCGGCCAGAAGCTGCATCATTCTTGTATCGTTGTTCTTTGCGGCGATGTGCATAGCGGTCATACCGTCATCGCGTTTATCCTCAACGTCTTGAAGCTTTTGCGCTGCAGTTAGTAGGAAATGACAAACGTCATGCTTGTGATACTTAACAGCTAAATGCAATAGGTTTGAGCCATAATCGTTATCAATTCGACCTGGTTGGATATGAGTGCCACCTTCCCGTCCTCTAAACCTCGCGGTAATATTACCCGCTCGATCTCGTTGCACTTCAAATCCTGCTTCGATCATTTCCCTCTCAAGCTGCAGAATGTCCTCCAAAGTGAACATGTCTTCTTCATCTTCTTCTTCGTCAGGATCGGCACTTCCCATAGAGCCCGCTCCCCATAATTCACTGAGAGGATCCGCAGATGCGGCATCAGAATTTTGGAGATCCAACGTATCTTCATGCCCACCATCGTTCTCTCCACTCCCCGCAAGGATGATATTAGGTGATGACGAGTCGTTTTCGTTACTCATGGCTTCCTCGCTAAGATCGATTTCGTCAGTTGCAAACCCTTCAAAGTCTTCTCGGACGAGATAAGTATCATCTATCTGTTTGGCTTTGTCCGAGTCCTCCATTAGTTCGATAAGCTTTTGAACGGCATCCAAGCGATCGTACTCAATGGCAACATGCACTGGGAGTCTTCCCTTGGAGTCGCACTCTAGAGGATTTACGCCAAGTTCGAGAAGGGTCATGAAACATTCCATGGCGTCAAAAACTATTGATATGCCTATCAAGTTGGTGATAACGCTTTTCTTCTTGTCTTCGTCAAATGACCAACTAACATCACAACGGGTATCTATCCTGCAGCCGGCCTCAGCAAGCATAGCTACCGCGTTTGCGTTATTGTTCTTGATTGCCAGAGAAATCGGTGTAAAGCCGTCTTTATCCCGCACTTCCCAGCTGTAATCATTTGAAGGGGAAAGCTTGTACGCACTTGTAAGATATCGGTTTTGTTCATCTTCCTTGATGAGCTTCAGAATATCTTCTAAAAGGCATGAGGTCCCTTTATGAACGCCGACGGCAAGGTGTAATGGAGTGGCTCCATGTATTTCCTCCGAATCTGTCCACAAGGCTTCTTCCGTTTTGCTTGTCTTTCGTTCACTCTGTTTCTCGTCCACATCTTCTTCAGGAGCCTTCTTAAATGCAGAGAAGAATATTCGAGCATCCAATTGTTTCGACTTGAACCAATTGGGCAAGATTTGTGGAGCAGACTTGATAACATGCTCTATCCGTGCAAAGCTCATCTTGGTATCGTCGGTCATGCTTAGTGGTTCACTGTCTATCAACAGGTACTTCTGTATATGTTTGAATGTGAGGGGTAATTAAGAACAAGGTCGACGTTGATCACTGACGAATATGAGTAACGCGTGTATGTACCAGTACGCAGCAATAGCATGTACAAAGACATATCCTCGCAAAGAAAACCAGACTATGTGGTGGAAGGCCTGATGTGGTACGGTTAGGTAGAGAAGATGATGAGTGTTCTGGTGAATTTGGGACTCAAGAGTGCGCACAAAAGCATTGGGTCACGACATTTCTATACAAAGAAAAGTATTATTCACGCGATATGGGGTTATACATGAATTTCTCACACTCAAGGTTTCCATAAGTTAAAGAATTCAAAGGAGCTCCGTTTTTTCTTCGATTCAGTGGGCCGTGCTGATGGCAGCCGTTAAGAAAGCACATACATATTCTGTTTGGTTCGTGGCAAAATCAGACCCCTTTTCAAACCGCAACGAATGTTCAGTGTGTTCTGTGCCCAGTTCAAACAACGAGTTGTCGATGGTGATAGAAAGAAAACAGAAGAGGACTGCGGGTATTACCTTATAGTCTCCGAAGAAATTTATATCCTTTGAACAGAGGGCTACCTTCTCCATGCCAAGAGTTGAAGGATGAGCCAACACGTGTTCGAAGCAGAATGACGTATGAACGCAACTTCTTCAAAGATGCATGTACTTCTTCCCGATATCTACAAACAAGCGAAATATTTAAGGCTCACAAGCGACAGTACAACGCACATCACAGGTCAGAGCATCTTATTCCGAAGTCAAGACATGGTTGATGATCTGTTCAGAGCACATGTGCTGAGAGAGGTATTGTCGGGCTTTATATGTGCACGAAATGAGGTCATCAACGATGTTTCATGAAAGAAGCTACTTCTCACGGATGACCGGCCTTTGCTCTGTTGCTTCTAATCCTCTCTAACAAAACCGAAGCGAATGCAACGCAGCTTTCCTGCGACTGATTAGCGCTGTAGTTAAGTTAATATGCAGAACGTGTCCTATCCCCCTAACTATGGCGTTAATCATGTCTAGTATCTCCTCACAAATATATTTCACTGCGCACGGGCATGCGCCTTGACCGACAGAGAAAAGCTTGCAAAGAAATAAGATCGTTAACGCTCCATACGGCTCATAACGACGGCAGAAGGGCTTGAACAGTCTAAATGCCAGCCAGCCAGTGTAGGTGACAGCAACGAAAAGCAGCGCGGAGTAGCCTTGTACCATCGATAGCCGATGACGTGGCAACTCCACTAAAAGCGGTCATCAACGTAACAACCGAGCACTTATGCTCTTCTTACCTGGCGTCGATCTCCGCTTCCTGTGTTCAACCTCTAATCATCATTTTGAGGTACGGTTATCAACTGGCCAAGTTCTTTTCTAGGGTCCAATGTCCAGCTGCTGACCAAAAAAAAGGTAGTAAGGGCTACCCTTGTATATACAAGTGTTATGTTGTAACAGGCAAAGAAATTGGTTTAGTAACTGGAACGAGAGGGTAGTGTAGAACAACGGAGAACAACAGAACAAAAGAGCAGCCTGCCTTTGCTCGCCCCCTAGCATAGACGAACAAGACAGAGTAAATGCTTATAAAGACGGAACATTGCAGTACGCATCCGTTCGAACAAGCGACAAGTATCACGTAGCGTCTTAGCAAGCGTAACAGTACACCCAAACGCAGTATCATAACACACTAGAACGCATTACCGAATTGGTATAAAGGATGGTGCGGGTATCGAAGATGCAGCGTCGATATACAGCTCTCGAAAGTGTATCCTACGTGTGCTCGACCTACCTCTTAGGGCGTCTTCTTTTGTTTCGCAGCCCGCCTAGTAATACCGTCAGTACAATGGTATACGCATTTCTTTTTGTAGAGTTTTGTCAACATGCTGCATAAACACAAGACCTTGCTGCAAAAGGATGTTGTGCCACTCTGGGGCTGGACTTAGAGCACAAGATCTAGACCTCTGAAATAGACTCCTGAGAACGGTCGCAGACGACCACAGTGTGGTAACGAGAAACGTATGCGCCCATGCTAAGAAGAAGATTCAATAGCGCGAGAAACAAGTGCAAAAGTGTTCGGCTTCACGGACTTGGGTATGTAATTCGACTTGGACAAACTTTGATAGCATAGCAAATGAAGTCGAGTCACATAACTCAGAGAGACTTATCTTCATGAATAGAAGTGTTTGTTAGATGCTTCGCCCTTATCATATCCTTCGCATCTATGGAGAATCGGTCGTATCGGAGTGCAAAGGCAACTCAACTTTGTGGCATTCTGTGGAGAGAAATGTACCAACGGTCCCAAGGGTATCTAGGGTAAACGAGCGAACAAAAGATGTCCATTACTGAGTGCTTCAGTGTAGGAGACCGCAGCATTCCCTATGCCTCGGTTGGTGAGGGAGTGAAAGGGTGGCGATCCTTTTGACCGCTGGCGTTAATTCACTGGCCGGTTTTCTCGCCTTCGTTCTCCTCTAATGTTGAACTGGAGCCGGACTTTCAAATTGTTCTTTTGTTTTGAAAAAGTAGACAGCAAACAATAATTTTGCGGTTTTTGTGAATGTCATGTTACACGATTTCACCAGACCGGACGACAACAGCCCTTTTTGTACCCTTCTTTGCCGGAGAGTAGCTTGAAAATATGTTCGTAGCTCGAACCAGCACAGGCGCGCAATGCCAATAGACAGTAGATTGAAAACAATTAATAGCAACGTGAGTACTGCGGCGGCAGGCACAAGAAATGCACGGCCTCGATTAAGGTAAGGGGGAAATGATGGTCATTAAACCGTACACAGGACAGTTTCATACTAGCAGCGGTAGAGAAAAACAATAGCGACAACAGATACGCTACTAAAACCTTAGATCTATTGCAATAGAGATAGAAACGTCTTCAATGAACATGCACGATCAAAAAATTAGATTTAAGGTGTAGCTTGAAGCAAACTAAAAGGCTGGCTGATCTCGTAGCAGACCAACGCAGCCGAGTCACTCAAGCTGTTCATGAGACAAAACTGCATGATTATGTGGTAAAACTGAGGTACAGTAGTTTTGGAGGCAATGAAAACCAGCTGTTTCTAAAAAAAGGTGATGGTAGCCAAGGAAAGAATAAATGGTCTTGCTCGAGTTGGCTTGGATTCCGCCAACCCCTGGCTTTCATAGACAGTTAAACTAGGCGCATAATCTCTAGTTATGAATATTAGATATAAGCAAAAACTTACGATAACCTGCCATGGGATAAGTCCTTGCCATGAAAGACCACCATGTCAAAATATAATACATCCGTTAAGATACGTTTTTTCTATGTAATATCTGGTGATGGCACCAGGTGATTTGAGCAACATCGTTCCAAGGATCGCGCCATGGCAAAGAATCCACGTCTGAATGTCACCGAGCTTCTTTGAAAGATATCTGATGATTCTTTCCAGGAACCGCCTTCTAAGCGCAGTCGTCTCATTTATGAGGAAGCCTCCGAGACAAGTCCTCCTAATGAGAATGCGCTCTCAACTCAGAAACAGTATACTGTGACGCCTTAGAACAGCGCCATCAACCTATCTTACGGTTTTGCTGGGTTTCATAACCTATTTGTGGCTCTGAAGGATGGCCACCAGAACTTAAATGAGTTGCAGCCCTCTCTTCAACACCGTTTAGTGCGCCTGCCTCGTTCATATATACAAGGTATTCTGGAAGAACTTTAGTGCAATGCTGGGAAGCGGGAGTGCATTGAAATACTATTGGGATGTTTCCTCGTTAGAGGTAAGCCCAGTGGGGTATAGCCCTCCCAGGAGTGGCACAACTATTTCGGGTCGTAAGGCCAAGGCCACCCGTTGCGGCTTGCGCCGGAAGGTTGAGGCAAGAATCGGATATCCGCAGGAGCAGTGTATGGGGGTGGTCGTGCTCTAGAGTGGTGAGGTTTTCACGTTAGTGGCACTCGCGAACACGAGCCGTGGGTAGCGGGAGAGCCACCCAGTAAAGGGTAAATAAGGGGGAGCTGAGTCACGAGTGCCGTGACGAAGGCCAGCGGCAATCCCGGTAAATAAACCTTATACAAGGCGAGCACCAACACAGTTGGAATAACAATCCGAATACTCGGGTGCTTTAGATATGCAAGTTGGTTAGACTTCCCGTATGCGACGGTGCTTCCCCCCAGAGAGGAGTAAAGAACACGCGAAGGCGGTGAGGTCTAGAGCCGATTCCCCAGGTTGGGGCCCCTTATTTTGGAAGTTTTACCGGTGCGGCGGCAACTCGCCTGCGCACTAAGTACTAAGCATCCCAGAAATGGGTGTCAAATAATGTGGTGCAATGCCCCAAAGGGGAAAAACACCGAAAGACGTTCGGGATCTTCCTCTCACGAGGTGAACCCAGTTGGGTAGAGCCCTCCCAGAGGTGTCACTGCCAAGCCGGTTTGTAAGACCAGGGACAACTGTCGCGACTCGCGCAGGGAGGTGAAGGCGAAGAATTGGTATCCGCGTGAGCGGGGTGTGATCCTCAGTAGAGGTATGTTTCCACGTAAGTGGGGGGGTGTGAGCGGATGCGCACACGAGGGCCGCGGGTAGCGGGAGGTGCTACCCTAAAAAGGGGAAAAAGGAAGGGCGAAGAGGAGAAAAAGAGGGCGAAGTGAGTCGTGAGAGCGACGGGGACGAACGGCGATGCCGGTAACAATATCCCTATACAGGGCGAAACACCAATGCAATTGGAACAATTATACTCCCAGTGATGGGTCCCTTTAGATGTGCAAGGGGGTTAGATGTCCCGTGGTTTACGGCGTTTCCCTCCAAGGAGGAGTAGAGCACGCGCGCAAGCGGCAACAACTAGAGCCAATTCCCCAGGCTGGGGTCCCTTGTTGGGGAAGGTTTACTGGTGCGACGGCAGTGCGCCGTTGCACTAAGTACTAGCTTCCCAGAAATGGGTGTGAAAATAATAAATAATATTAACTAAAATACTCCACATTTCGTGGCAACATCCACTACTGTGGCCAACCGCCAATTGACCCAAAACCGTGTCCCACGTGTCCATACCCACCATTGTGGGGCGTAGTTCATATACACACTACACAACCGATAATATCGGGAAAACGATCAAGTACCAAGAATCCCTCCCCGAGGGCGTTGCACTACATATCCCCCCGCTAAGACGGGAAAACGACCGCGGACGCGGAGGATTCCCAGACGAAAATGGGTGATAAAAGCGCGTGCTCTGTCTTCGGTTCTCCGGTAAATCCCTCTGCATCAGAGTCACCAAGCGCACAAACGACAACAACAGCCACCCTCGACAAGGGGGAAATGAAGGACGACAACAACATCAACAACCACAGCCAACCTCCGAGACTTCTCGGGCGATACACCACCGGTTTCCGGTCAGTTCCCCTGCCTCAGCGCGATCGACATCCGATACAACCGGGGAATATGGCTGCTGCAGCCGACCATCCCTTCGCACTACCACCTTCGGTGGGGTCCTCCGGAACCGCTCCGGCATTCAACTGGCCAACCTATAACACCCTGGTGGGGCTCAACCCGATGAATCGGAATCACGCGTCGCGCCTGCGCCTCGCCCCGTGGTTTCACCCGGTTGCTGTCCTCAATGAGGGATTGGTCACCGCTTATGCGGATGGCTCAGACACCCTTTCGGGGGATGTCACCGCCATGGCGGACGCGTTGGCTTACCGCCTTGCAGGTGGTCAAGCCCCGGGCGACGGCGAAGAGTGAGCCCCTTTTGTCCAGTTTCCTGTTGTTCCTTCCCTGGCTATGCCAGTTAGTGTAGTGTAGTCTGGAGCTTGCTGCTCCGCTAGGTAAACTTTCCTGTCTCGGACGGTGATTTCCAAATAGAATTCCCCGTCTTGGACGGACTTTCTCTTGCTATCCTTTCTTACTGCCCTCCGCTCGCGCGGCAACGTTACCCGACTTGGGCATTAACCAGCGTGGCTGGGGCTGCAGTTCCCGTTTGACGGTGGTATCGCACGACCTGCGATCGTGGGAGGTGTTCAATTGGCTCCCACGTATCCCCACTGGGGTCATACCCGTACCAGCGGACGCGGTATTGTAGAATACTATCCTGGTCACAGGTGTGTCCGACAAGTCGGTCTACTACGAACTCTCGTTCGTAGACCTGCCGGCCGTGCCGGGTGGTGGTTGTACTCCCTTGCGGGGGCTGCCCGCTGTGCGGTATAATGTCCCTTAGCAGGGTGTTCGGCGATAACTCCGGCGTTGCCGTGCGCTGTGATAGCGGCCGCTGCTCATGCGGGAAGATATCCCTCAAGAGGGTGTGTGGTGCCACGGTTTTCACCGGCAAGTCATTCCCCATTGGGGCAGGTTCATTTCCGCTTTCGCGGTATTGCGGGCGAACCGCCAGTCGGCGGGGGACTTGGGCTCCGCCTTCGCGGTTGAGCTCACGAACCGCGAGTTTGCGGGAAGATGACTGCTCCTGCGGGATCGTCATTTCCACAATCCCCTGGGGGGTCCCGTGCGACACGGTGATTGGGTGGCAAACCGCCTCCCTGCCAGGCGCACGAGCGCTCTGCACCATACGCTCCGGCGATGCCGTGGTGTCCCCGGCTACTGACGGGTTGCCTGGGGCTAACTCCGGTACACCGGCATTTTGGTCAAAATTCCCCTTTGGGGGGTGCCGGGCAGGTGCCGATGACACCCTTTTCAGGGGCTTGACCGCTAAGTGCGGTGCACCGTCTCCACGTGGAGGAGCAGCGTCCGGTATGACCGGCTTCGAGCGTGCGATGGCGTGCGCTTTATCCGAGTTCCTCGGTTCCTCCCCGCAGCGTTGCAGGAGGTGGCGCAAATTATTCCCGGGAACGGGGGCTTCAATTCCGTCGACGACGGGAGGCGTTTCCGGCGCTTGCGGGCCAGGGCCTGAAGCTTCGGCTGCGGCTTGGCTGCCTTTTTCCCCAGGTTGGGTGTGGGGATTTCCCAGCGGCGCTGGTGTATCTGGGCGCCTCTTCTCCGCAAGGCGCGGGTCTGATCGACCTGATTGAACCACTTCCGCAGGGACTTCCGCCAACGGCGGCTTCGAGGCATCGCCCTGCTCAGGGGATTGAGGGCGATCGTCGCCGTACTCCGGTAACGGGGATCCTTCCCTGACAGGGGTGTGCGGTAGCTGCGTTTCAACTTCCCGTTGCGACGGCGATATGGTTCCTCGAAAACGAGTGTTCTCCTCCCCCTTCTTAGACGGAGCGGCGGGATAAGGGATAACATTCCCCGCCTGGCGGGTGTAAATTCGCGCCAGGGGGGCGGGCGCTGGGCGCTGAGAGGCCCGAATTACCCGGCTGAGCCGGTGAGTCCGACAGGGTCGGTAGGTCTGAGAGTCCCCGGCTGGGGTGTGGTAGTACCGTAGGCCTAGTACTCCCGGAGGATTCCGGTGTTGCAGAGTCCGTAGAAACGGGATGTTCTGAATCCAGGATTACCTCTGAGAAGGGAGGGCGGGCGAGTACGACACGATCGCGGGAGATCCGCTCGTGTGCTCCACCTATCTCTACAACGACAGTGTCGGCATTAACAGAGATGACCTTGAAGGGTCCGTCCGCCACAGGCGAGAGTTTGTGACGCTTCTCCCGTTCCGGGTTGTAGTACTCCTTCCTGATGAAGACGTAGTTATTTGCCCGAATCGGGGGGGTCTTTCCTCGCAAGCGAGCGTCAAAATCCCGCTTGTAAGCGGCTTGGGCCCGTGCCATCGACATCCGCGCAGCGGAGACCAGCTTGGAAAGCCATTGCTTCCATTGCTGCAGGTAGATACCCACAGATGGGAAATTGTCCAAGGTAGCTTGGGGTTCCAGCGCCACAGGCGGGGGTGTTCTAGATAGAACCAACTCGAATAGCGAAAATCCGGTAGTCCGGAGTACCTGCGTATTGTACGCGTAGGTTACTGCATCAGCGTACATGACCCAGTTCTTTTGGTGGTCTGCGACGTAGGAACGTAACGCCGCGAGTAACGTCCGGTTAAACCGTTCAACCTGCCCATTACACTGGGGGTGGTAGGTAGTCGTGAACAAGTTCTTGACATCCAGGATGCGACAAACATCCTGGAAGAACTTGCTCACGAACTGTTTCCCGTTATCGGAGAGCACCTCCACAGGGGGACCGTAGACAAAAATCCAGTGCGTCACCAGAGCCTGGGCCACCGTGAGAGCGGTTATCCTCCGAAGAGGGACAGTCCGTACCAGCTTAGAAAAGCGGTCGGTAATGACAAGTAGAAACTTGTTTCCACGTTGCGTGGTTAGTAGTGGTCCGAGAATATCGATCGCGATAAACTCGAGCGGCGCCCTTGCGGGGAATAGTTTCATCTTCTCCGCATTTTTGCGGAGTGTGACGCGACTCTTCGCGCATTCGCTGCAAAACCGCACGGTTGCGTAGCAATCCACCGCCATGGCGGGCCAATAGAAATCCCTTCGCAGGGTTAGGTAGAGTTTCCTCCCACCTGGGTCACCTCCAATGGGGGCGTAGTGTGATAGATGTAACACCCGCGACTGCAGGGAATGAGGTACCACAATCTGTGGGCGGGCTTCGACCTTCCTTACGAGGTAGCCTTTGTCGTTTACCCCGAAAGGGAGATGTTCACCACCGTTAAGACGGGCACGAATCCTCGTACAGAATGGGTCGCCAAATTGTTCTCGGATCATTTCTTCCGGTGATACCGGTACAAAGTTTCCCGGTAACGGGTTCTCAGACTCATCTCGCGATGCGAGTAGTTCGTCAAAGTCAGCATCCTCGTCCCAGTTTTCTGGCCCAGCCTCGACGGCACATTCCGGATCATCCGGGTCTATGGCCATGAAACATGGGACTTCATCATCCTCCGTTGGGAGTGCTTCCCCGCTTGTGGGTAACCGCGACAAAGCGTCGGCCTGGGTGTTCTGCGCGCCCTTTTTATAAATGACTTGAAAGTCATATTCCGCGAGGCGGAGTCTCCAGCGCATGAGGCGTCCCGACGGGTCGGAGATATTCATCAATCACCTCAATGAGGAATGATCCGTGTACACGGTGAAGTGAATTCCCATAAGGTAGGGGCGCAGAGTGTTCATCGCCCATACGACGGCGAGGCACTCTTTCTCCGATACGGAGTAGTTCCGCTCATGAACATTGAGCGAGCGCGACCAATAACCAATTGGATGTCGTTCCCCCTCGGGGGTGGTTTGAAAAGGAGCACACCCGACTTGGTAGTCGCTCGAGTCCGTATCTACGGAGTAGGGCAACCCAAGTTTTGGGAGATGTAGGATTGGTGCTGATGTGACAGCCTCCTTCAAGGAGTTAAAAGCTTCCGATTGCTCGGGCGTAAATGTTCCCAGTTTTGGGGGGTTCCCCTTTCGCAATAACGTGTTTAGGGGCGCCGCAGTATCCGAAAAGTTCGGGATAAACCGTCGATAGACGTTGACCAGCCCCAAAAAGGAGCGCAGTTCCGTTTGAGTACGGGGTTCTTTCGCCTCAACGAGGGATTTGACTCGAGCTTTCTCGATCGCTAACCGTCCAGGACGGGTAATATGACCCAGATACTTCACAGTGTCTGTAAAAAACTCGCATTTTCTCAACTTGAGGGTAATTCCCGCATCTCGGAGTACGGTCAGCATGTCTCGGACGTGAGTGAGATGGTCGTCCAACGAGTTGGAGAAGATGATAATATCATCAAGGTAGACCAGACAACTCCGCCACTTAAAGCGGTTGAGTGGAGTATCTACTGCACGCTGAAAGGTGGCGGGGGCGTTGGTTAACCTGAATGGCATCCGCTTGAAGCGGTACGTTCCTGCGTGGCAGGTGAATGCGGTTTTGTCGTGATCCTCCTGTCTGACAGGTACTTGCCAATATCCCCAATTGGCATCGAGGGCCGTGAACACTGTGGCGTCTCCAAGGGAGTCAATACAATCGTCCATACGAGGGATAGGGTACGTGTCCCTAGCAGTCACGGCATTGAGCCGGCGGTAGTCGACACAGAACCTCCAGGTTCCGTCGGCCTTTAAAGCCAGTACAACTGGGGATGCCCAGGGTGATTTAGCGGGCTCAATCACACCTGCGCGGAGCATCTTGTCCACTTGGGACTGCTCCTCTTCCCGAGCTTTCGGACCTGCACTGTAAGGGGGTTGTGCAACCGGTCGCGCACCGGGGATTAAATCGATCCGGTGTTCCGTTGCAATAATCTCGTCAAGCGAGCCATCCCACATTGTGGTGAATTCCCGTAACATTGTACGGAGTTTGTCGCTGTGCGACTCTGGCACGTGGCTGACGTCCAGCACCTCAAGTGCCTTTTCCGGATCAATCCGGTCGTTGCTCGATGGAGCATTGTCCTGTGGAACAGGTGTGGTTCGCAATTCCGAGTTACTCGGTATGTTCGACGCTGAAGTAGCGGTTTCCTCCCCCTCCTTAGACTTGACGTCTTCGGACGGCGGGGCGAACTCCTCAGAAGAAGTGGTAACTCCGAGTACATCGGCGGCTGTCATCTTCGTTGGCAGCATTCCCATAGGATGGGGGGTTACACTCCCAATTACTTGGTGTTTGACCAGATACTGGGGGTGTTTGCCAAGGTTGGCAACCAATATCCAGAAAGGAACATCCGGGGACATGGAGACAATTCCATTAGCCAGTGCCAGCTGGGATTTCTCGTACAACGAGGCGAGGGGTTGTATAACCCGAAGACCGTGTTGACGAGAATTTACCTGCCCCCAGACTTGGGACTCATGTGGTAAAGAAACCGATGCAGCGACGCGGAGCTTGGTGGACTCGCGGGACGCGGGCGGTGGTTCCTGCACAGCAGGGAGCGAAACTTGTTTCCGAGAGGACCGCTTTAGCGGGCGGCGAACAATCGGAACCGACGATCCGTCGTCAAGTTCTACACGCCTGAGGCGGGGCCTGATTGCGTCAACAAATCCGTCGCAGTAATCACATCCCAGTATGACTGGTGCTGCCAATGAACGGCAAACGATGAAGTCCAACTTCACCACAGAGGTACCAAGTCTCACGACGAGGTCCACTGTGCCCACCGTTTGTAACGGGTTGTTATTCGCATCCGAAATGTCGGGGACCGCGTCAGAGCGGATACGCGACCGCACAAGCGGGGGTAACAATGATTCCACAACGAAGTTGGGGCCTGCACCTGTATCCAGGACGGTGAAAAACCTCACCATAAACTGGGGATCAAGGCCAAGGTCGGCATAGACCTTATAGTTGCGCTTGGCCAAAACCAAGACTCTACCGGGAATCCGGGGATTTTTACTCCGTATCCACGAGCGACACAACACACTGAGGTGCGCAGAGTCCGCTTCAGCGGTGTCTTTCCTCGAGAGGACTTTCACCGGGAGGGAGGCGGGGAAGCCTCGGGCGCCAACAGCCTCGTGTCTGAGGACGCCTCTCGCAAAGGGGAGACTCCCTCAGTTAGTTTTCCGCCTTCGGCGGTGGGTTGGTTTCCTCGACAACGAGTGCTTCATCCCGTTGACGGGGGTTTCTATCTGCATAAGCGGGGGTTGCAACGGATGGTAGCGTGATCTCCCGAATCGGGGTGTATGAAGCTTGCCGCGCACGCGGGGTCTGTGGTAGGGCATGGGAAAAGTCCGTTTTAGCACGGAGATAGGAAGCCGTCGGGACGGAACGTTTCTCCTCTGGAGTGAGGGCCTCGTAGTTTTCCACCACCTTGGCCATATCCTTCAGTGAGCAGATACATTGAGGGGAGGTATGGCCAGGGGCATAACATAGGTGGCAAATGAGAGCCGACACCGCGACACGCGGATTATTATTCCGAGTGTCGGAGAAGCGAACCGCAGGGCGGGTGTCAGTCCATCCAGGCCGTTGATAACGGGATTGACCGTTTGAGAACGGGAGTCGTTGGGGTTGGGCCCGACTGATACCACCGTACAAAACCGGGTCTTCTGTTGCCGTATCACGGGTCATCTCCGTCGTCAACGGCAAATCACTGGTGGGTGTCGACAAACCATCCCCCTGCACTAAATGCACGGTATCAAATCCCTGTCCAGGGTTCCCATCCGCAGTGAGCGGGAGTGAGGAAGCTTCGCTTTCCAGCAACAACGCCTTGGCGGATTTAGACCGATTGTTCGGAGTTCTTGCACGGAGTGCATCCCCTTCCACTCGAGCGTGTTGGCCCAGCTCGAGATAGGTAATCCTCCGCTTGTCCTCCCGATAATGGGTAACTAAACTCCGGATTGCCGGGTGAAGACCATCGATGAACATGGTACTGCGCTCCCCAGCGGGGTATACGTTACCACATCTGTGGAAAACCTTGTTAAGGCGCACCGAGTAATCGGTCTCGGTCTCTCCAGCACGCTGGCTTGTATCTCTCAAAGCGAGGATAGCCTGCTGAATAGCGGTGTTTGTGGCGTAGGAGCGCAGAAGATACTGCACAGCCTCCAGCCAGCAAGTAACCCCTACCTCGGAGGCACGAAAAGATCCTCTGACAGAGTTGTATTGGTCCTCCGCCACTCCCCGTAAGAAATATGGTAAAGCCAAATAGGCTTGTCCCTCATTCATACCGAGGATATCGGCCTCCGCTACAAAGCGGGATAGGAAATCCAGTACTAGGACCGGGTCCTCAACAGTAAAATACTGGTTGCGGAGCGAGAGCTGCATTCGCTTAATGCATTCTCGCACCTTTCCCGTACCATGGGGCGTATGTCCAAGTGACGAATCTTCGAGCCGGTATTACCGGTATGATAAAAGCTTCCGGTAGTCCGGGTTTGTCGGTTTCAATTCCCGGAGACCGGGGTGTCTTCTCCCCTTCTGGCGGGTTCGGATCACACCTTCAGTTGCCGATGACCGCTTCGAGCGGGAGGAGTAGCCTCGCTTCTCGTCCTCCGCGTCGGAGTCCGAGGAGCTCGAGCTAACTGAATGGTTTCGGGATGAGTCCGACGATGTCGAAGATTCGGATTCCGAATATTTTCCGTGGTGTTTCCGTCGATGACGGCGTTTCTTCTTCCCAGCAAGCTGGTCGTTGTGCAATGCCTCGTTTACTGGATCATCCGGGGATGGTTTGTCCATGAGGAGGAACTGCTCCAGCGTCTCCAGGCAGGCACCAATCCTATCAAATTGGGCTTCAACTCCTTCGATGAAGGTGGCGGGTTGTCCCAAACTATCCAACACGGAGTTGAAGTCAGACCGTAAAATACGGAGTTCCTCGGCAACCTCCTTTACGGGGGTTGCCAAAACCACCTCTTGGAGGGATTTTAGTTCCCCTAGAAGGGTGTCATGGGCGGTCCACAGAGCGTGGACCTGGGATTCAGGGAAGTCCCCTGGGGGGTGTTATCGCCCGTTCCACGGGGGCTCGAAGCCGCGACAGCAGGAGCAGGCTGGGGTGCCTGGGGCACTGCGGCAACAGCCGGAGTCGATGCTGCATTCCCCTGCGAGGGTGATAAAGAGGGCAAAAGGAGGTTCCGGGGTTCCCGGTCGGGGGTATCATTCCGCAATGAAACGGCGCCAGCACGGCTGGAACTTGTCCGTATAGGGACACGGGGTACAAACCAAACTTCGGAAGTGTCCGCGTTCTCGCGGGAGCGACTACGAGTCACCACTGGCTCCGCATCGGAGGGATTTCTCGACATGAGAAAATACCGTTACGACTGGAAACGATCACGTAACTTCCGGTGAATGAAAACAAACCTCGTAAGAGGGAAAACAAAAATCGATTCTAAGTCAGGAGAACACTTTGTGGTGCAACGCTCTAAAGGGGAGAAACACCGAAAGACGTTCAGGATCTTTCCTCCGTGGAGGTGAACCCAGTTGGGTAGAGCCCCTCTAAGGGTGGCACGGCGGAGCCAGTTAGTAAGACCGAGGCCACCCTTCGCGACTAGCGCAAGAGGGTTTACGACAAGAATTGGTATCCGCGAGAGCGGGAATGCGTCCTCGCCAGAGGTAGGTTTCCCCGTAAGTGGGGGTGTGTGAGCGGATGCACACACGAGAGCTGCGGATAGCGGGAGGTGCTACCCTAAAAAGGGGAAAAAGGAAGGGCGAAGAGGAGGAAGAGAGGACGAAGAGAGTCGGGAGAGCGACGGGGGCGAGCGGCGATGCCGGTAACGATATCCCTATACAGGGCGAAACACCAATGCAATTGGAATAATATGACTCCCAGTGATGGGTCCCTTTAGATGTGCAAGGGGGTTAGATGTCCCGTGGTTCACGGCGTTTTCCTCCAAGGAGGAGTAGAGCACGCGCGCAAGCGGTAACAACTAGAGCCAATTCCCCAGGTTGGGGTCCCTTGTTGGGGAAGGTTTACTGGTGCGACGACAGTGCGCCGTCGCATTAAGTACTAGCTTCCCAGAAATGGGTGTGAAAATAATAAATAAAATCAACTAAAATACTCCACATTTCGTGGCAACATCCACTACTGTTTCCAACCGCCAATTGACCCAAAACGGTGTCCCACGTGTCCATATCCACCATTGTGGGGCGTAGTTCATATACACACTACACAACCGATAATATCTGGAAAGCATTCCAGTACCAAGAATCCATCCCTGAGGGCGTTGCACTACAGCGCCTATGAAAGTTGGAAAGCAGGGAAGGGGAAGGACGGCCACTCATGAAAGGCGTCGGTTCTGGTTTCCAATACAACATTGTGCAGGTGTTGGATTTTGAAACAGAGAGACCGTGGGACAGCCACTCGTTGGACGCAACGGCTCACTTCACTGTGTTGCATGGAGCAATGACGGAAATTATATTGCGTCAGGCGCAGATGACAACACGGTGCGCGTATGAAAGCTTTAATACGGAGAGCCGCTGCAAAAGCAGCAAATGGGTCACACGGACCTGGTAGATTGCGTTTCGTTGATCTATGACCAAGCGATTGTTGTGCCAAATTCGGCGGGCAGGACGGTTTTTGTGTAAAACTTGGAGAGCGGAAAGCTGGTGGGCCAGCGGCTCGAGCACTAATTTTGAGTCATCAAGGGGTGTGTGACCTGGGAGGGATTGCAAGTTGTATTGCCGGAGTGGTGCAGTGTGGGAATGGTCTGTAGCGTGGCGCACGGCGAGTAAGTTGAAAAGGGTGGCGACGAGACTTGGGGCACTGTACAACGGGGGCACCGGAGGTACAAGTGGCGAGAGGGCGCCTCGGGTGGAGGCTGCGAAAGAGGTTGGCCCTTAAATTGAGATCAAATCTCATAGGGACTCCCCCGCCTTTTCCACCTAGAGCAACAGAAGGGGGGGCCTGCTTGAGAGGTTTTCACCTGTAAGCATTGTAAGGAGCACACAACACAAGAAAAATTTACCATTTAATGCTATTCTTTCATTTCATCAGAAATAACGTCTTTAGTGGGTTAACCGTAAAACTGGTTACATCCTGTATCATATCATGATTATTCCCACACTCTCAATCCAAGAAGGCAAGCTTAAGAACACTCGAGTGATCTCTGAAGGTCTTCAGACTATGTGAAAGTAGTCAAAAAGCTTCGAATTCGAGCCATATCTTGGTCATGCATCTTCTGCAAAGGCGTATAAGCCTCAAAAAAAGAACCATTTCTTTGTAGAATTAATGAATATATGAGCTAAGTCAATAAAGTACAGATCTAGCGAAATTGGTGCCTCACATTCTGCAACCATCTTTTCTAGCCTTAGCTTGTTTCAAAGACTTTGAAGTGCAATCCTCAAGGAGGAAGACTCAGCGATGCCCTGTGGACTTGGTGTTTTTTTTGCCGCTTTCGCGTGTTTATGATTACTACCGCTATTTGCGGGTGTCTCAGTCCTCAGCGGATCCGCGCTGTGCGCCAGGTGCACACCTGTGCATGCGCCGTGTGCCGCCCAAGGCGTGAGTGGACCACGTGTGACACAGATAGTCAAGAGGAGGTTGGCACCACGGTGTGGACATTTAGTTAACTTATATTTATTATTTATTATTTATCTACGCTACAGTAGGGAGATTACTACACTATATAGTGGCTCGGCGACCTCGCCCTGACACTGAGTAAACTTCCCCAACCAGGATTCTTGGCTCTAAGTCTTTTCCGCTTTCGCGAGTCTTCTACACTCCTCGGAGGTAAAGCCGCGTTACTAACGGTAGACCTATCTACCCTGCATCACTAGGAGTATCACCGCCTTGGGCACTTGTCACTTAATTAACCACCGCCGTGTTCTCGCCCCTGTATAGGGTTTCCTTTGTACCCTTTTTTTCGTGGTCCCGTTGGCCCACTCCCCCGTCGCCCCCAATCGGGCGTCCCCCGTATTTCCCTTACCCCACTCTCGTGGTTCTTACCCCTTTGTGTGGTTGCTAGTCACCGCTGACGCGTGTCTCTCGTGCCGGTATCCCGTGACGTATTCCCCCACTTACGTGGACTCGTACTCCTTGGAAGGGCTGTTTTCCCATTCGTGGTGATCCTAATCCTACCGTTTCAACTCTCCCCGCTTGGCGTGAGGGTGAGCCTCGGCTTTACAACCCGACTTCGTCGTGCTCATCCGGAGAGGCTCCGTTCGCTGTGTTACCCTCCAGAGGGGAAGATTCCGAACGTCTTCGTGTGTTGTCCCGCTTGCGGGTATTGCACTACAAAGTGGTCTCCCGACCTAGAATCGGAAACGGTTAGGTTTTGTATTACCTCTCCTCGGAGATTCACTGTCCAAACTTTTGGTTTCTTACCACTTCCTGGGAGTTTTTGGTCTACACATGTCTCGGCGACCATCCTCCGCCGGACCCGTTGTCACGCGGAGTCGTTCCGTCAGTGACGTGGAAGAGGCAGAGATCTCGAAGGTCCCCACTGGCCACCCTCGACGTGCCACTTTGAAAGGCAAGTCGAAGGGCCAAGACTCGTCGAGAGCCCAGAAACCCCCGCCTAAGGCGTTGAAGGACGCTCCCAACTCTGGTGTCGACCCGGCTTCTGCCGATGTAGCTGCACCCCGGAGGGGAGACCCCGATACCGACGTCCCCCCTAGTGTCCAAGCGCAGCTTGAGGAGATGCGTGAAGCACACAATGCCCTCGTGGAGGAGTTTGAAGTCCTGCGTGTCAGGTTTGATACCTCTTCTATGAAGGATTTGGCTGAGGACATTCGCCTTTTAAGGGTGGATGTCAACACTGTGTTGGAATGTTTTGGTGGCCCTGCCAACTATGTTGAGAATGTGGAAACCCGATTTGATCGTGTCAGTGCCCGTCTGAGGACGTTGGAGCAAACTATCTTGATGGATGACAACGTCCCGGGTGAGGCCACTGCTGTCTCGCAAAAAGCGAAGCGCGAGAAGAAAGATTCTACCCGCCGCACTCGTAAGAAGCAGCCCAAGCACAATCCCGACTCGTCAGATTCCTCCCTTTCTTCACAGGATTCTCGCCATTCAGATGGTTCGGTGTCGTCGGATTCTTCGTCGGACGATGATCCTCGCCGACGCCCGTCCCATTCTAAACGGTCTTCTTCCACCCAAGGTGTGATTCGCCCCCGGAGGAAGGGAAGGAAACACTTAGGATTGAGGGAACTCAAATGTACTAATCCCCTCTACAATAGGTTGGTATCGTACCGATATTATCGGCTTGAGGACTCCTCATTGGATCGTACATCCCGTGGTACAGGTAAGGTGAAGGACTGCATAAAGCGTATGCAGCTTTCCCTTTGTACCCAGTCCTTTTCTGG
This sequence comes from Gracilariopsis chorda, assembly GCA_003194525.1. Classification (NCBI taxonomy): domain Eukaryota; phylum Rhodophyta; class Florideophyceae; order Gracilariales; family Gracilariaceae; genus Gracilariopsis; species Gracilariopsis chorda. The sequence goes on from NBIV01000177.1 coordinate 101,770, forward strand.
AGAGGATCCCATATTGGTGTTAGACTTCCTCGGAAGATTCGTTTCCAAAGCGGACATACTTGGTATGAACGAAGGACAGGCGTTTATTGCCCTACCGTATTTTCTACGTGGCCTCGCCGAGGATCAATACAACTCTGTAAGAGGTTCTTCCCGAGCCTCCGAAGGAGGTGTAACGTGCTGGCCGGAAGCAGTTTAGTACCTCTTGCGATCCTACGCGACGAACAACGCTATTCAGGCGGCTATTCTCGCTTTACGCGATACCCGCCAGAAATCTGGAGAGACGGAAACCGAATTCTCGGTACGCCTTAATAAGGCTTTCCACAGGTGTGGCAATGTTTACTCCTCTGGAGAGCGCTGCACCATGTACATCGATGGATTGGATCGGGCAATCCGTACGCTGGTGGCCCGATATCGGGAGGATCGTCGTAACACCACCTACCTGGATTTGATTCAACACGCGCAAGCGGAAGGTGATGCACTTCGAGCTCGTATCCCTGCATCGAAGTCTCGTCCCGCCAAGGCGTTGATGATGGAAGCCAGTTCACCATCTTTATCGCTAGCAGCGAGTGGACGCCCTTCAAGGGACTACGATAACGTTTACCTCGCTCAGGCCGGTGCTCAGTTTATTCCGACAACGGAACTGCCGTCCACGACGGATGCGTCCTACGACACAGCTCAGGAGAATTCCCTGCTGTATGTTGACGGACCCCGTGTTCACGGATCTCGCATTCCCTATTCGAATGGTGCCCTCCGGCAGAGTCGTCCCGGATGGAAGGATACCCGCCCAGCGGTGAGACACACGGATGCTCGTTCCGCTCAGCCGCCCCCACGCTCTGGAGTCATATGCCACATATGTTACGAACACGGTCAAATTTCACCGGACTGCATCCTCACTTTGAGAGAAGTAACCCGAGTGATCGGTAAATATGAAGCCCTTACACCAGCGGAGAAGCAGACCGTTCCGATTGCCTCGTACTTACGAGCGAAGACGGACTTCCCCCGGAATATCCCGGATACGAACCCGCGACACGCGTTGCTTTCCCCTGCTGAGCAGGTCACTAACCCCCGTCTTGTTCGACAAGACACCCCCGCTAGCGCTCCACTGCTAGTGGTTCAGGACTCTGAGACCCCGCCTCAAGCGGAACGGGCTCAGGAAAACTGATTTCGGGAGTCTCCCCTACGGGAGAGGCGCCCTCAGAGTTGAGGTTGAAGGCGCCCGAGGCGTCACTGCCTCGCTCCCCGGTCAAAATCCTTACTAGGAAACAGGCCGTCTCGGACGTGAACTCTGAACACTTTAGTGTTCTGCGTCGACCGTGGAAACGTGTTCGAAACAACCGGTTCCCGGACAGAGTTTTGGTAATGGCCAAGAGAAACTACAAGGTATATGCTGACCTTGGCCTTTACAACCAGTTTATGGTGCGAGTTCTCACTGTTTTGGACACAGGTGCAGGCCCGAACTTCATCGTTGAGTCGCTCCTGCCACCGTCATTGCAGTCTCAGATCTGCCATGGCGTGATACCGGATGTCGCGGATGCAAATGATAACCCGTTATCAACGGTTGGGACAATCGACCTGGTCGTGCGCTTTGGCTCCTTTCTTGTGAAACTCAACTTTATTGTTTGTCGGAAACTTGCCGCCCCTTTGATCTTGGGATGCGACTTCTGTGACAGATTCGTCGATGCCATCAGGCCCCGTCTGAGACGTGTGGAAATGGAAGACGGCTCCTCCGTTTCGATCGTACGTCGTCCTCTACGACGTGCCTCGAAGAAGCACGTTCCATTACCTGCTGCGCAGGAACCCCCACCGGCTTCCCGGGGCTCTACAAAGCTCCGCGTTGCCGTGTCTGTCCAACTTCCACCGGAATCTCAAGTTTGGGTACGAGTCACTTCCCGTCAACACGGTTTACGAGTAGTTCAACCCCTTTCATCCTTATATGATAGGTATCAACTCGCCGTGGTGAATGGAGTAGCTCAAATTGAGCCCGATAAACCGTTCAACGTGCTGGTCGCCAATCTAGGCTCTACGCCCCAGTCACTGGTGAAAAACCAAGTCATTGGTTCGGTAATGCCCCACCCCACCGCGATGGTTCCCACGAGAATGACCGCCGCCGATGTCCTCGGTCTCGTTCACTCTAAGGAGGGGGAGGACACTGCCGTCTAAATGCCGAAATGCTCGGATGCTAAGCCGGTTCCAACGAGTTACGACCGGATTGATCCCGTGAAAGAACTCGAGGAACTTGACCTCGGTCATGTGCCGGAATCGCACTGTGAACGTCTCCGTGAGATGCTACGGAATTTCACCACGATGTGGGATGGCTCCCTAGGGGAGATTACTACAACGGACCACCGGATTGACTTGCTACTTGATACCAGGCCGATCGCTCAGCACCCCTATAGGGCAGGCCCTAAAGCTCGAGAAGAGGAAGAATTCCAAGTGGAAAAGATGCTCCGAGCTGGAGTAATAGAACCGGCTTAGTCACCGTGGGCATCCCCAGTGGTACTGGCTCCGAAACCGGATGGATCCTGGGGCTTTTGCATCGACTACCGTCGACTGAACGCCGTAACCATCAAGGATGTGTACCCGATCCCACGAATGGATGAGTACATCGATTCAATCGGAAATGCTACCGTTTTCAGGGCTCTAGACCCCAATTGGGGATACTGGCAGGTGCCCGTCAGGGAACAGGACCGCGACAAGACTGCTTTTGTCTGTCACTCCGGACTCTACCGTTTCAAACGGATGCCTTTTGGTTTGACCAATGCTCCCGCTACTTTCCAGCGTGCTATCGACATACTACTGGCTCGCTTCAAATGGCGTACATGCCTCGTCTACCTGGACGATATCATAGTATTCTCAGATAATCTGGATGACCACCTCACACACGTGAGAGATATCATGACCACGCTACGTGAGGCTGGAGTTACTCTCAAGTTGAGGAAATGTGAGTTCTTTACAGATACAGTGAAGTATCTGGGCCACATAATCCGCCCTGGGCGTGTGATGATCGAGGAAGCTCGAGTTAAGTCGCTCCGTCAAGCGAAGGAACCCGCCACTCAAACGGAACTACGCTCCTTTCTAGGATTAGTCAACGTCTATCGATGGTTTATCCCGAATTGTGCGGATATCTCAGCACCCTTGAACGCGCTCTTGCGGAAAGGCCAACCACCGAAATTGGAACCCTTTACGTCCGTCGAGACGAAGGCGTTTAACTCCCTCAAGGAGGCTGTAACATCAGCACCGATCTTATCGTTACCGAAACCCGGACTACTGTTTACCGTAGAAACGGATGCTAGTGACTACCAAGTAGGTTGCGCCCTCTTTCAGACAACTCCCGAAGGAGAACGAACCCCTGTTGGGTACTGGTCACGCTCACTGAATGTTCACGAGCGGAATTACTCCGTCTCGGAGAAAGAGTGTCTTGCAGTTGTGTGGGCACTCTCCACTCTCCGCCCCTATCTTATGGGTGTGCACTTCACCGTTTACACGGATCACTCGTCATTACGATGGCTCATGACAGTCTCTGAACCGTCAGGCCGCTTAATGCGTTGGAGGCTCCGCCTTGCGGAATTCGACTTCGAGGTGATCTACAAGAAGGGCACAAAGAACGCTCAGGCGGACGCGCTGTCGCGTTTACCCACAGATGGTGAAACACTACCCGCTGGGGACGAGGAGATTCTTTGCTTCGTCGTCGACGGTCGAGAACCGGAGAACCCGGACCGTGAACCCGATAACCAGGATGAAGAACCGGAATCGGATGATGAACTGGACGCACTACTCGTCTCGGAAGATGCTCAGAAACCCCCACCGGGTAATTTCGTGCCAATACCCCCGGAGGAGATGGTCAGGGAACAACAAGGTGTTCCCTTCTGCACTCAGATTCGCGCCCGACTTAATGGCGGTGCGCAACTCCCTTTCGAGGTGAATGATGTTGGATACCTCGTCAGGACGGTTCAAACAACCCCACAGGTAGTGGTACCGCATACTCTACAATCTAGAGTGTTGCACTTGTCACACTATGCGAAACTTGGTGGACACGCCGGTGGACGGAAACTTTACCTCACGTTGCGACGGAGTTACTATTGGCCAGCCATGGCTGTGGACTGCTACGCGACTGTGCGGTCATGAACGGAGTGTGACAAAAACAGGGTCAAACTCCGGAAGCACTCAACGAAGTTGAAGTTATTCCCAGCACGGGCCCCTCTCGAGTTTGTCGCAGTTGACCTCTTGGGACCGCTGCTCACCACAAAGCGTGGACATAAGTTTTTACTCGTTATCACGGATCGTTTCTCCAAGTTGGTTCGCACCGTACCTTTACGGAAGATATCCGCTTTCGCGGTGGCGCAACCCTTCGTCACCCATTGGGTATTTGTCTACGGACCACCTGTTAACATTCTATCCGATAACGGAAAGCAATTCGCATCGCGATTCTTTGAGGACGTGTGTCGGATTCTCGATATCAAGAATCTGTTCACAACGACCTACCACCCCCAGTGTAATGGGCAGGTCGAGCGGTTTAACCGAACGCTGTTAGCCTCTCTCCGTTCTTACGTTGCTGATCACCCCAAAACATGGGACCTGTACACTGACGCCTTGACGTTTGCGTATAACACACAGGTACACCGTACAACGGGTTTGACTCCATTTGAATTGGTACTTTCGCGTCATCCGCCCGCCGTAGCGTTGGAACCCTAGCCTACGCTGGCAAACTTCCCTTCCGTGAAGGATTATCGCCAACGATGGAAAGCGTGGCTTACGAAGTTAATCCCGGTCGCCCGGAGCTCCATGGCACGAGCACAGGCCGCGTACAAGCGTGATTTTGACTCTCGTGTACGAGGTACAGCACTGCCAATTAGGGAGGGTGACTACGTCTTCGTCCGTAAAGAGCACTGGAACCCTGATAAGGAGAAACGGCATAAGCTCTCACCCGTCGCGGACGGTCCCTACAAGGTCATATCAGTGGATAACGACACCTTAGTGGGGGAAATGAACGACGCTCATGAGCGGATTTCCCGCGATCGCGTTGTCATGGCACCGCCACCTTCCGTAGAGGTTGCTTATTAAGATGAGAACCAACACACCCCAGTGGAACAACCCACATCTGTGGTTAACAGGCCTTCTGTGTTGCCACACCCTTCGAGGGGACTCTCAGATATACCGTCCTTATCGGACGCAGGCCCGAATGGCCTTTCTTCTCTAACGCCACCGCGCGGTGTCTATGCCCGCAGTTTGGGCACTTCTACCACTCCCCATGCCGCTCCATCTAAGGAGGGGGAGGAGAACCCTAACTCTCGTCGAGAGACTGAAACCGCTTCGTCGCGTCATGACAACCGTGGTGCACGGACCTCCGGAAACATCGAAAAGGATAATAGTGGACCGAGAGTTCCGTCTACTGACGTTCCATCTTCGCATTTGCGCGCTACAGCTACCGCTGAACCCTCTCGAGGAAGTTCTACCGCATCTGCGCCAGATCGCACTCCCCACCGGGATTCTAGTCGTCAAAATGCACCACGCAGTGGGAAGTCTCTCGCCAAACTGAAATCGTTGCAGGAAACTATTCGCGTTCGCGATACTGAACCGGCTGTGCCGTCGAGCGTTGATCCGCATTCCATGGGTCACGGTTCGTCAACAACAGCTACGCTGGATAATGCAGAGCAGGCCCTCGCGGGATCCTCTGAGCCGACTACATTGGACGTGGTAACTCCTACTGCACGGCAGAACACACCGGCCAGACCGGGCAAGCACACCGTACAGGACGGAAGGAAAACGACCAGCAAGCTGGATTCTGGTTTAGGACCATCGCGCAGTCGCGAACTCACTCCGAGTGTCTCGGTTGATCCCGACAGTGTCGCCGAAGTCGCACCGGTGACTCTGGAAGGAAAGCATGTCAAAGACGGAAATACTTCGTCGCCGAAGCGGGACAACACACCGGCAGCACCGTTGCAACCGCCCTTAGGTGAGGAGGCGGAACGCAACACGGCGCGGACAACCCTCGACCATCCGTTGCAAACGGCACGTGACCCCGACACCGTACGGACGGCAAAGGCACCAATTACCGCCCGAGGCGAGTGGACGCGTACTGTACGACGCACCGTGGTACAACCGACTTCGTCGTCTGAAGCACCCCCGTCAAGACGGATATCTACACACAAACCTGTGGTTCGCAACCCAGATGCTCATCTTTCAGATGCGTTAGAAGCCCCTCAAACGGTGTCGTCAATAGACGCCCCCTCAAGGAGTGAAGAAACCGCGAAGCGGGATACTCTAACCCACAGCAAGGGTCCCGATACGCACCATCAAGTGGTCGACGCAAACGGCCGTGCCGAGGACCTCCAGACCCGCGAAACGGATGAACCTACCCGGAAACCGGTTAATGACCCCTCTAAGGGCATGGACAGGCAGTACCAAGCCATGCCCCTTCCGGGGAAGACAGTCCAATACCCGCCAGTGGTGGTAGAGCCTGCCGTGCAGGACGCGATAATGCGAACACGGCGAGGCCGGGAAGTCTACAAACAGGAGTTTGTCGTTGACCACATTGTGGAACATTCTTACCATCCGGATGGTTACATCCAGTACCGCGTACGCTGGTTCGGTTTCGGGCCCGAATATGATTCGGATGAGCCGATAGAGCACCTCCCACGTTCGAAAGTGGTTTCATATCATCGCAGAACGCGAACAGGAATCCCGGCATCGGTGATACACGCCCAAGTGGGATAAGCACGCCACTGCGGTGGAAAGGAAGGAAATGAAGGATCGAGTTGTGGTGTGGAAAGGAAAAAAAAGAAGAAAGCCGCGAAAGCGTGTGTGTTGTTGGAAGAACCTCGGAAGAGTTGGTCGCAGATTCGTTGTTCGCAGCTAGGTGCTCGTTACCCAGAGTGGGATGGAGAACCGGCGAACCGGACTTACATTTAAGGACCTTGCCCGGTGCTTCCGTCGCCATCGTGGATGTCGTATTCGCACCTCAGGAGGGGGATATGAAGTGCAATCCTCAAGGAGGAAGACTCAGCGATGCCCTGTGGACTTGGTGTTTTTTTTGGCCGCTTTCGCGTGTTTATGATTACTACCGCTATTAGCGGGTGTCTCAGCCCTCAGCGGATCCGCGCTGTGCGCCAGGTGCACACCTGTGCATGCGCCGTGTGCCGCCCAAGGCGTGAGTGGACCACGTGTGACACGGATAGTCAAGAGGAGGTTGGCACCACGGTGTGGACATTTAGTTAACTTATATTTATTATTTATTATTTATCTACGCTACAGTAGGGAGATTACTACACTATATAGTGGCTCGGCAACCTCGCCCTGACACTGAGTAAACTTCCCCAACCAGGGTTCTTGGCTCTAAGTCTTTTCCGCTTTCGCGAGTCTTCTACACTCCTCGGAGGTAAAGCCGCGTTACTAACGGTAGACCTATCCACCCTGCGTCACTAGGAGTATCACCGCCTTGGGCACTTGTCACTTAATTAACCACCGCCGTGTTCTCGCCCCTGTATAGGGTTCCTTTGTACCTTTTTTCGTGGTCCCGTTGGCCCACACCCCCGTCGCCCCCAATCGGACATCCCTCGTATTTCCCTTACCCCACTCTCGTGGTTCCTACCCCTTTGTGTGGTTGCTCGTCACCGCTGACGCGTGTCTCTCGTGCCGGTATCCCGTGACGTATTCCCCCACTTACGTGGACTCGTACTCCTTGGAAGGGCTGTTTTCCCATTCTTGGTGATCCTAATCCTACCGTTTCAACTCTCCCCGCTTGGCGTGAGGGTGAGCCTCGGCTTTACAACCCGACTCCGTCGTGCTCATCCGGAGAGGCTCCGTTCGCTGTGTTACCCTCCAGAGGGGAAGATTCCGAACGTCTTCGTGTGTTGTCCCGCTTGCGGGTATTGCACTACAGACTTTGAGGTTGCTGTCTTCCGATTGTTGCACGCAATGACCAAGCAGGCATGCTGAACTATTGGAAAGAATTTAAGACTTGCGATTTGAGTTTAAACAAACAATCTAGTCCTAGTGTCTATCCGCCCGGATGTAATGTTGCCAAATGATTTTTTTTTGAAGGTTTTGAACCTTTCATACACGCGTCAGAAACGGTGTTTTTGAATCAAAAGTACGTTTTTGATATCAAAAAAGCCGGTTTTCTGAAGCTCTGTAGTAAATTAGCCATATTTCACAAGCACATCTCTATCAACCCATTTGGTTGTCTTAAGTTTCTGCTTCTCACCTAGCATAAACAACAGAAGCTTAGAATTTTTGCTATACAAAAACATGTTGCATAACTTATACGGACTACAAAAGGCAAAAAATTCCGATCAAAATAACTAAAATTAAACGTAAAGTTGATTGTTTTGACCTCATATGAGGTCAGCGGTCCGATAGACACTAGGAACCCGTACTTCTTAGATTATCTCCACTGACAGCCGCAAAACAGCAAATAATTTTTTTGGGCTCACTGGCCATCTCCACCACGGTGAGAAAAATAGCTAATTGGTAAAAAGATTCCAATTTGCGAAGCAAATCCTCGGGATTTGCTTCGAAAATTGGAACCAGTTCAACAAAAGAGCATCCACGTGCGACGCTCTGGTTTGGGAAACGCTTGATAGCTTCGCGCCAGAACTTCGAAACGTCCACTGCCGGAATACTGTTTGGGCCTCCGCCCATATCATTTCTTCTTCAGTTAGTCCTTCAATAACCATCATGTTGTGAAGAATTATGCAGCAATACATGACATATCGCATTGTATCCACTCTCCAGAAACGCGATGGGCGTTGTAATATATTCCGTCTGCCTTGCAGAACCCCGAACGCCCTTTCAACATCTTTGCAACGTCCTTCCTGCCACCGCGAAAGATTCTTTTCCTTCTTCGTTACAGGTTCCTGCACAGTGTGCACGAATATTGAATACTTTGGATAAACAACATTGCATAAGAAGTACGGAACATGATGTTCGTTTCCGTTGATTGTGGAAGAAATCTTGGGAGGAAAGATACACTCACAGATTTTGTTAAGCAGTGGTGAGTTTTTCAATACATTTATATCGTTTGCACTTCTTGGGGTACCGAAGAAGGCATGCCAGATGTAGCGTTTGTCGTCAATAATAGCCTCCAAGGTAACACAAGCTTTCGTCTCCTTGCCTTGATACTGTCCACGCCACGCGACAGGGCAGTTCTTCCACAGCCATTTGCAGCAATCAATGCTTCAAATCATCCCTGGAAATCCCAGAGCTCTGGTGCTCTGTAGAATGTTTTGCAAATTTTCTTCCGTTGGTCATCATAGGTACGTATCTCGATACGCTGCTACGACGCTTCTACAAAATATCTTCAGGCACTGAGATGCGGTGGATTCACTCATTCGTATATACTCATTAACACTGTCCGCGGTCCCGCAATACACAATTGACCGCAACGATGCAGTTTATTTTTGCTCAACACGAAAACCAAACACATTGGTACAGTCTGGTCGTTGTTGAAAGCAGCCATACTATGTCTGTAGCGTTTGGCATATTTTGTCGAATACTGCCGTAGATATGCAAATAAGGCGGCAAAAATGTCGACTAGAGTAGACTGGGTTCGGAGCAAGGTAGTCGTTATACAGCCTGTAAAAACCCTCGTGTTTTTTATGGTCAATGTTCGGAGTTTTACCTCGCTGGGAACCGCCATAAGGTGGTTTTTCGGTTTCGCTGTCTGAATTTGTCAGCAAGTCGCCTAGAAACTCTCCGAGAGCGTCGTCTATCTCCTCTTGGAGAAAAAAGGATGTCATGGCAAGCAAGCACGGTAGGTGCCCTACCGCTGGAGATGGTCGCCAGCCGAGCATCCAATCAAAACATCATTTTAGACAGAGCCAATGATGGCGTCCCACGTCTGAAACGTTTTGGTCGTTTGCTCGTCCTTCGGCCTCCTCGGTGTAGATGCTCTTATACCGTTCGAAAAATAAGGCCACGTGCACGTTGTACACGTGTCGCAGGGAACGGTAGACAGGTAAAGCTATTCCCACTCCCATCTTAATAATGAAATGGGTGGGCACGGATGTTCTCGATGACAGTTCCGTTGTGATAACGTCCACGTCAACCGCACATATATAGTTCTGTAAAGCAATGCGAAGAGAAGTCGTTTCTGCAGCCCTTTTCTGTCGATGGGATCTTATCTCGTTCTCTGCTTTTCTTGTACCGTCGGTAGTTGAGGAAAGTGCCGTGAGAGGTCTGGAGGGGCAACGCAACCAGAGAGTGTAGGAACCTCTGGAAGTGCAGGTCCGAGTGAAATCTATAATGCCGTCTACACATCTGTATGTGAGAGCTGTTCATGAGTTGAGAGCGAACACCTCCGATGTAGTATATCTTGAGATGCAGACACAAATGAAACCGTATCCGCTTGCGAAGCATATTTCGAAGCAGTTATGTTTCACCTCTGGCTTTCCCCTATCGTCCTTTCTGGGCAGCACTGCGTCTAAGAAGTGTTGCTCTGAAACGTATCGAAACAGAGTACCCATGCGACGCACTGGGTATTCGAAGACCCTCATCCGCGCCCTACGTGATAGAGATGTCACTGATAAGCCACATGGGCCGCAAACAATCGCGAATTCGGCCACGAAATTCCCATTCGACAGGCTTCTAGCTGGCTTTGACCCATCACCGGAATTATCAGCCATTCTGACCGTATACTTCGTACAAGGGGCGCTCGGCATTTCACGTTTAGCAGTTTCTTTCTTTATGAAGGATGACCTTGGCCTATCACCAGCAGAATCGGCTGCGTTGAGCGGAGCCGCCATGCTCCCATGGCTTATCAAGCCCTTATATGGATTTCTTAGCGATTCTCTTCCAATTTTTGGGTACCGCCGACGCTCATATCTTATTGCAGCCGGGGCTCTTGGGGCTACAGCTTGGCTTTGCATGTCTACTGTTGTGGACTCTGCTCTTGGCATCCTCTTTGCTACCGTTACCACGTCCCTATCTGTGGCTGTGTCAGACGTCGTGGCGGATTCGATTGTTGTCGAAAAAGTACGTGGACTCCCCGATGAACGGTCTGGAGCACTTCAGTCTTTATGTTGGGGAACATCTGCGATTGGCGGGCTCATGTCTGCGTACTTTAGCGGAAGCCTTTTGGATACGATAGGATCACGAGAAATCTTCGCATTGACCGCAGTGCTTCCGTTAGCCACAACGTTTCTCGCTGGCTTGATTCAGGAAAAGAGAGTTCCTCAGACAACTATGTCAAGTTTCTTTCCTATAGCAAAGCAGCGCACTTTGTCTCTGTGGAGTGCTTTACGAAACCCATCTGTATATCTCCCTATCGTGTTTATCTTCGCTTGGCAAGCAACTCCCTCACCAGAATCTGCACTGTTTTTTTTCACCACAAACGAACTTCACTTTGGACCCGAATTCCTTGGGAGGGTGCGGCTGGTATCATCAGGTGCGGCCCTGTTAGGGCTTTGGATGTACAGAACGTACTTGCGAACAGTTGACTTGAAGACGTTTTTCTTCTGGGCGACTTTACTGAGCGTGCCTCTGAGCCTTACTCAAGTCCTCTTGGTCACCCGTGCTAATGTCTATTTAGGTATCTCCGACCAGTTATTTGCACTCAGCGATTCAGCCGTGTTAACAGCGTTGGGCCAAGTTGCATTTATGCCAACTTTGGTCTTGGCCGCACGCTTATGCCCCCCAGGAGTCGAAGGCACTCTGTTTGCTGCTATCATGAGCATATACAACAGTAGTGGTGCTGTATCGAGTGAACTGGGGGCTTTGCTAACAAGTGCGCTCGGTGTGAATGATTCCAACTATGATAATTTGTGGCTGCTGGTCTTGCTTTGCAGCCTTAGCAGTCTTTTGGCACTACCACTTCTCAGGTTCATAGATCAGTCTCCACCAGACACAATACCGGAGAGTGCGACAGCTTTGGGAGACGAAGCTCAAAGTTCAGAACCGCGGGTTTCAGGGGGTTCAACCGAACTGGAACGTGACGCCGTGGTGATCCCACCCGCAAATACGGACACATCCAATGCCCCCTGAGCTCAACGCAAGGCCATTTCTGGACATGCCATATTGGCCTTTTGGTTTAGGTTCAATAGTTCATCTTTACTAATGCTTCAGCTCTACTTCATGTTGCAGTTTGAACCGAATCCGTTTCTCCCCTTACATCGGTCTTTTCTCGATACGCGTCGCTTATTCGGTTGAACTCCCTTTTCCAAAACCGCTTGTCAGGCACAAAAGGATTGGTGCCATTAGAAGCTAATATCGTGCAGCTTGGAAAGTCGAACTCAGTGTCAGGATCAGCTTCATTTAACTGCGAAACGGAACGTCCATAGACGAGAGCTTGACAAACAACCTGTGCTAAATCGACCCGGCTGATAGAGCGAGCACTAATCCCGGCGGCTCCGGTTTCAGGATTCAATACAATTTCTTGTATTCCGCCCTGAGTATCGGAAAGGTTTGCCACCCTAAGAATCACATACGGTAACCCGCTCTCTTTCACAATTTGTTCTGCCTTCACTTTGGCAGAACCGCGTCCGCTTTTAGGCTCCGATGCGCTTATCAATACAAATCTTGAAATGCCACCAGTCTCTTGAGCCGCCTTTACCAGGTTACGCACACCCGTCACATCGACCGCTGCGAAGCCACCTGGGAGCCACCACGAAGCACCGCTTGCACAAACAATAGCAGTGCAGCCGTCAACTGCATCGAGCACTTGACTGTAATTTGAGATATTACCTTCAAAGATATCCACATTGGAACCAGATGGTCCAAACAGCTTTTCTGCGCGGTCAAAGCTGCGAGTCAGAACGCGAACGTTAAATTCCTGGTTGAGCAGACCTAGTGAAATCCACTGACCGGTTCTGCCGGTACCGCCTGTCACAAGAACTGGATTCGGCTTCAATATATCATCTTCTTCATTGACATCCGATTGCTGTTCCTGCACACCGCCGGAGCGCGGTCCGTAGTAGATGGTTCCTTTACCCATCCGCTTCATAGTGAGATCATCAATCGTGCGCTCAAAGGCAGATGGTTTTCGGACTGGGCGCTTCCGAGCTCTAGAAGAAGGTTCCTTTGGCTCCTCAGTGGAACATACAGGATGTCGCGGGCATTTTGTACGTGGACTGTGACAGTTGAAAAATACGTAATCGCCAACAAATTCAGTTCTTCTGTTAAGAAAAGGAGATATGAAACCCGCCGGTTTCTTCATGGCGACCCGTTGTTAGCCAGCTCAGCAGTCAAAAAGGGTGTTGCACTTCGTAATATGATCCAAAGGCGCAACTTAAGTGCCGTTCGTGATAGTAACGCCTCTACTATCCCCCGCTCGTGGATACGTATGCAGTACTTGCACACTATAGTACCAAGGATGAGTTACATGTGTGTCAAAAGTTCAAAAGAATGACGAGCTCTGGAGCAAGAACAGTATCGCTGTGCCTTTGTAAACTCTACTCTTGTAGACCACCTTTGGGTAGATATACCTTTGGTAGCTCTACATCAAGCCAACTGCAAGAATGGAGAGAGGAGATTGAGATCGTGAGGTTCTTAGGGAGCTATTTCCTTGCCACCTGGGCTTAGATTATTGGGTGTTGGAATCGGCATTGGCCCATGTCCAAATTCTGGTCAAATCAGACGGAAATGCAGAAATGTACTTTGTTCCTTATGAAGAGTTTGAGAGGATTGGATGCTCCCATTTTGCTCTCTCTCGAAGGGAGTGCTGTACCCTTCAGCTTTCTCGTAAGGGAATACAATAACGCTGCATCCTTCTAATCTGATTTTCCGGCACCGTGCAGACCGTCGGTAGATGCTAAAATCGTTCGGCAGGGACATTTGAAGCTGATGAGGCGGCCGCGGACAAGAAGTCTTAACATTCCAAGCGTTTGAGCGAGAGTCATGTACGACGGTAGAAATACCTTGGTGTGTCACAATTTGAAATGTTCAATGCTTTTGACCAGCACTTCCAGCTCGCCAAAGAAACAGCGAACAAGTGGCCCAAGTTCAGTTCGAGGCAAACTCGCAAACTGTACTTATTACAAAGGGATAACAAACGTAGAGAGCACAGTGCGAAGCTTTTCTTCTCCTACCAACGGCACCTTCTGCGCACAACTGTGAACAGGAGCAAAGTCTTGCTGTTCGGTGCTCTACAATGTCGAACAGCACAAGCGGAGAAAGGCGTCGTGGTGCCACTCAGTTGAAGACTAGAGTCAAGATATTAACTTCACCGATTCCGTACTTGTCTTATTCACGCTTCTCTGATTTGCACACTAAAACCGTTCCGCTTGTACTCATCGACGTACGCGAACATGAGGAAAACAGTCTAAGCACATTGCCTTCTGCAGTCCATTCGTCTCAAGCGATGCAGCTCATTGAACAACTACAACAGCGGGGAAACGAATTTAACGTAGTTTGTTTTTGCACAGTGGGTTTCCGCTCTGGCCTTTTTGCGAAGAGTCTTGTGCCCAACGTTCAGAATGTATTCAACTACAGCATTATGGAGCATCTTTGGGGAGGCGGGACACTTGTTTCCCCTCGAGGAGAACAGCAACCTCGTGTGCATGTATACCACAGGAATTACATGAGCGTTTTTCCTGAAAGGTACCAGATGGAGGTATTTGGAAACATGAAAGCGTTAATGCGAGGGTTCGGTCACCTGCCTGGAATTATAAGCGCCTTATCTAGCCGCGGCAGAACCCCGCTGGTCGAAGAAGAACCAATTGGTTCCTAGTTCTGTTCCTCATGGGCTTCCGTCATAGATATCCAAACACGTCCATCCTGCCGGGTTTTTTTGTCGTACATCAGAATTGTACAGCACATCATACTAGCTTTGCTACCAGAGAACGACCCAGTATCATCTAGTTTGTGGGAAGTATGATATAATGTTGTACAACCCATTCTGATCACATGGAATTCCACACATACGAAGGTCGTGAGAGACTCGCACGTCAGCTTTGCAGCACAATGTGTCGTTAAAGGCTACGTTATCCATGGGGTTACTCTTCGGTATTAGACGTCTCACGTGAAACAAGCGTAAAGCGTACGCTACCATTCTCAGCATCCATTCTGCATGTTCTTTTGAGCAGAAGTGTCTCAGAAGCAAATCGCCGGCTTGTTCTGAATTAGACATTAAAAGCGTGGTGGTGTGTTGAACAAAGTCTACTGGCTTTATGACTTGTGTGAACCATTTTTTGCCTTTGCGGGGAAAGACACCTTGCACAGGGAGTGCGAAGGCATGAACGATTTCGCGATTAGATCCATGCACCAAGAGGAAAGGCTTTCCAAGAGCATGTAGTTCTGTCACACCTCGCCCCCTTCTAATGTCGTGCGCCAACTCACTTGCTGTAGAAGCTGTACTCTCTCCTGAAAGTACATGTCTCGTGAACGCCCCCATGGCTTGTGGGCAGCCCTCTTGTGAAGCGTCGGATAGTCCAAGCTGCCACATCTCATCCAATGGTACCACCCATACTTTTCTATGCAACAGCCCAGATGTGTGTGCCCGCGCTAGGGACAGTTTTGAAGAATGTGTCGCACTCCAGTTTGTTTCTGAGACAATATCGACATACAAAAGAGAAGGTAGGGACTTCAATTGCGAGAATGATCTCAACTGAGAAGCAAGGAGAACAACGATTATGATCGTTGCTGGAAGCAGAGGAGAAGTTAGCCAGCTATAGACCTTGGTCTTTCTGATAGACATGATGTCTTTCGAGATTTAGATGTAGTGCTTGGATGTCCAGTGAAATGAATTATGGTAATTGTTTGGTCGATTGGCTGGGCGTTTAAGCAAGAAGAAACCAGAGACACCTCATGAAGTCTCAGACGTCAGGAGAGGTTCGTAAAGCAAAGAGAAGACTCTCGAATACGCAAAGGAGAAAGGAACCCCTTCCAGATTTATGGAGTGTGCACTTCGATGCCAACCGTTAGATATCACACTGATAATCCTCTGTCCCAGGTGTCGGTGCACGACACTGCGATGATCAAGGCAGAGGAAAAGCCTAGGAAATGAATTAACTCTTCTGTGGAATGGGTTTTGGGCCATTCTAACTGCGGTCCATAGTTTCAGTGTTAATCACTGGCGGATGATAATGTGGGAAGTCAAGACCCGGAAAGAAGATTTAAACATCTGCAAGGGTAATGGATAATTATAGTAAGTTGGCCCGAGCCTAAGCCAGATTCTCATGTCCGGTAACAACGATATACAACAGACATAATGCGTCTATCTTTGTTCGCTTCCACCACCCAAACGACAAGATCGTCACTATCCCCCTCGGCCCTATCTCGCTTTGCAGTGGTGGGGGAGCTCAGTGATCTCGTCTTTGTTGCTGAGAAGATAGGAGTTGATGAAAGAATTCATCAATTCCAGAGAATCTTAAAGGTCTGTGCTTCCTTTTATATCAAAGAGAACAGGAAAAGATCTAGTAACTATTGTTAGGCCATTGAAGCTGCTAAATCTCCAAAGGAGACAAATATTCTTCGATTGGAACCCTTCCCATACTGTCATAACTTGGCGCGTATGTGCCCAGGTAAGCGCCGCTCATATAATTGGAGAATCCTCCATTTATATGGCTTCGAAGCTACATCCTGTAGCTACGCGCATTGAGAAGAGACGCGTGTTTTGTGACTTCTCGAGGAGGGCCAAGACCGATGTGGATCATTACGTGCTTCGTTGTCCAATAGCAAACGATCGCATAGTCAAGGATATTTATTAGATAACGGCCCCAGAAGTTTTTTGGTTTCATAAGAAGGGAGAAGTATCTCCAAACAGATGTTTCTACCCTTACTTGCAATTAGGCTTCAAATATCCACAACAAAGAAATATAAAGAACGAAAGACCACACAATCAGAATATGACAACTTGCGCCCACAGGTAAACAAGTAAACCAAACAAATCTCAGCATGAAGAGTTGTTAGGTTTGGGTGAAAGAAGAGGAAAGTCCATTGGAGCCAATACTAGACAGAAGCCAGAGAAGTTTTTTGTTTCCTGCGACGAGAAAAGCATCGATAAGGGAATAAGGCTTAACGTGCTTTCGGAACTAGGACACGCAATGTGAAAACAGAGAAAGATGGAACCGACGGAAAGCCAATGTTGTCAACGCTTTGGTCCGTGGGTTCCAAGGCATTCTGAATTGATCTGGTGTTGCGGAGCTGGTTCTTCTGGGAACCACGTGGGTCTCTCTTCTAGTTATATGCGAGCCGCTATCCTAAATCCGAATACACTGGCTTGGATGTTTTCCGTGGCAGTCCCTTCGTTCTTCTCTATCCCAAAGGCAAAGTTGCGCAACAGACGGCGTGTTGCAGACCCAATCGGTAATCCATTTAGACTTATTTTGACGGCATTCCTCGACTGGGGAAAGAACATGCATGTGCCGTGAGCAGGACTCGCTAACGGTCCCCGGTTGACCCCCCACCAAAGTTCTGATCGAGCGCAATATGCCTCAACATCGCAGCCCCAAGGTTAGGATAGTTTTGGTGCCCGGGCCTTCACTTTCATGACCATGTTCTTCCCCAGTACTCCGTCCACTGCGCTGTTCCGACATTCCCCTGGACTTGTAACTCTTCTTCTTCTTCTTCTTCTTTATGGGCACACATTACCTGATTACGGCATTGTGGTAGAATCTAACACTGCAAGGGAGCTTTTCGTCGTCTAGCATGCTGGAATCTATGTATTACGTAAAGCTTCTCGGAGAAGAAAGATTTCCTCTGTCTCGTAGTACCAATCTCTCTTCATGTCCCCGGAATGTAGCCGATGACTGCTGCTCGCTCTCACCTTGCACAAGCCGTGTTGCGCTCACTAGCTACTTTCTCGGAACATCGAAATATCAGCACCAAGCTTCTACGGGAAGACCCGAGATCGGATCCATTTCGTTCTGACGCGGCTTGCCTTTTCCATCCTTTTCTCTGCTATTCCTTCCCTTTCCACCAGAGGACGACAGTTCAAGGGCACACCACGACAAAGCGGATTCCAATGTGTATCGTTTTCGTCGTCTAGAAGCACTAAAGACGTCATATCAACCCTTTCCTCTTTACCCTTGGCGATTTCGGGCATTAAAACCGGCCCAAAAACACGTGCTGTTCTTCGATCCTGGCGATTGTGCCGTAAAACCCTGTAAAACCATTTAGATTCCTGTCCCCTTGGGTACGGGCGGGCTTGTTTTCTGCCATCATCCACGCGATGCTGAGATGCTGCGTGAGGTAAGACTGCCGCCTCAATTGCCGTGGGAAACTCCTGACCCTTCCGGGAAAATCCAGGGAAAGGCTGGCACGATCTTCCGAGAAGCGCGTGCTTCGTGCCTACTGTTTAGCGGGGGCCATTTCTGGACAGTGCCACCCTGGTCGCTTGGGGCCGTCGGTCTGCCGACTGCCTGGTCGCTTTTGTAACTCTTAATTCCGACATGCCCCTGGACTTGTAACTCTTAAAGAGTTAATATCAGAGAAGACAAATGGATCCGAAATCGAGGGCTACTACGGAAACTGGCCTTAGGTACAGGTTAGACTGCTAACCCTGAACTATCTTTCCTGAGGAATGGCAAGAAATTCGTTGTTGCATGTTTGAGTGTTGTTTAAGACAGAGACGGTGTGTTTACTTTGCGCGTTTAACGATACTGCGCTTCTGTTACTTGCTTGGTGTTTTTCGGTCTCCGTGGGAAGCTCGGTTGTGAACTCTAATCGCTCCGCTTAAATTCCACGTTCACGGAGACAGGAATACGGCTACCGCAGGAAGCGAGTTGCATTTGCCCGTACTCTAACGTGCCCAGCCCCCATAATGCTTCTTACTTTCCTCTCGCGGCTAAAACGGCTGGAGGGGCTGCCTCAAAAGCCGAAGCACGAAGCAGCAAAGCGCACAAAATACACCGCCCCACTGGCACATATCGCCATTGACGTCCACGGTGGGGTGGGAGACGCTGACAAAGCGTTCGTGCGCAACCTTTCGCAGTTCTTGAGCCAGCTGCGTGGGACCCTATAGCCTTTTGACCCTTTACCAAACCTGTCTTCTTCTTCTTCTTCTTCTTCTCCTTCTTCTTTATTGTGGTCAACAGCTTTCTATTTCTATGCCGAAGCGAGAGCTTTCAGTAAAAGCTTCTCTCTTTAGGAAGGCCAAGAACTTCTGTGGGTAGCAATCCTAACCCTGTGTTCGAATACAACTCTACACGTATAAGGCTGAAACGCACGTTCGTCCAGTACACAGCAGCAGCTGTCAACCAACGGCCAAATCGTGGCGCTCAACGGCCCGAAGTAAGTCCGGACCCCACGCCACTCAAATCAAGTACAGGCGAGTTTCCTTTAATCGAAGAACAAGTCGGCTTTAATAACGTTGTTGTTGTTGCTTTTGGGCGGACGAAGCCTAATTCCGGCTTTGGCGTACCAACTCTCTAAGGAGCTAGTCTCTGCAGCGAAGCCCAAGCTCTCGAGGCAAGCCCAGTTGCGAATCCATTTTGCTTCCTCCTGATTCACATCAACAGGAAGGTCGGTACACCACGACGTGCGGATTCAGGCATTTGGCCCAAAACGGGGCCACTGGTGATTCCCACATGATCCCTCAGCGCAGTACTAATCCAGTAAAAGCGATTTAACCCTGCAGCTGTAGACATGAGCTACGACAGCTTCAACTGCAACCCATTTCGCCTGGACGAGTATAACGGCGTCCCGGGTCGATTCACGAATGACTTCTTCGAACTGCAAAAGAGACTTCGGGCCCAGCTCACTAGCCATGGAAGTGGTGACGATAATGCCAGAGCAGATGGCTTGGGCAATGTTTTACTAGTTATGTTCCCTGAAATCAAGGCACTCTGCGAAATCTTTCAGAGATTCCTTAAGTCAGGAGTGATTCATGTGGTGAGGGAGAGAGGCGTTTGTTTACTTTGTGCATGTGGTAATAGCGCACGGAGAATCTAGTTTTGACAACCTACCCTTGGACAACCTTGATGCTGACAGTTTACCCTTGGTATAATTACTAACAACATCAGAGTGCAGAACTCTTACTGATAGCGCTTTTGCTGATTCTGACCAACACGTAGCGCAAGTGCAACGGTACTCACTGTGAGCGACGTGGTAGAAGTAAGGACACGGACGATAGCCTACAGAAAGTGCTTCAGTTCTGCTACTGGACGTTGTCCCTGACAGAGAGCAGATAGAGATCATGCTAGAGGCTAGCTGACAATACTCTTGGAGTTGTTCGATTGGTTATTGAGCTCTTTTAACATTACCTCTGTATCATCTATATCAACCTGCATGTAGTGACCAGTCGTGCTTTTGTGGTTTTGAAGTACTTGCAACTCCCAAAAGTGAAAGTTAACGATCTTCATAATGAGACCAGCTTCAAACCAAGGCGTTAGCACAACGTTTGTCAGACAGCTCCTAGTAGCGATTTGTCTCTTCCTGCCTCCATGTTTGTTTATACATGAAAACGAACATATGTGGATTTCAAAGCTCTCGAAATCATCTGGGCGCCCTACCATCAAAGACGCAACGATACTGGTAAAAGGCTTCTCTGCACCATCCTCCTATGTCACGCAAAGGGTGGCACTTTGCATATCAGGCCACTTTCGCAGTTTTCATAAACCATCTGTACACATTTCTATCAAAAGAAACGTTGTAGACGTGTTGAAAGAAGCGGGGTATTCCGTTGATGTGTTCTTTCACGTGGGGAAGAAGGATAAGCCGAAAGAACGAACACGAGCGTCGGGTTCTCTAGTTTCAAGGCACGTACTGAACTCCTTTAGCCCGGTGAGTATATCATACTTCAAAAATAACGATGATGGGTGTCACCTGACAATCTGCCCGAATTCGACTAGAAAAGCGACCTGCCCTTACGCTCTGGTCCGCACCGAAGAGTGCCTGGAACTCATCAAGGAGCACGAGATGCGGTCAGGCTTCACATACGACTGGATCTACAAAACCCGTCCGGATATAGCGTTCGGTTCCCGGCTGTCCGTTCCAGATGAACTCGACGATAGCTACCTGTACACTAATCAGCATATTCCTGGGACTTCGACACACGCGCACCGTTGGTTGCGACAAAAATTTGGAGAGAAAGCAAAGATCCTCGGGTCACCGGTAGGTGATCAAGTAATGGTCGCTTCAAGGAAGGTTGCTCAAAAAGCATTCCAGGCTTCAAGGGCCTTTGCAGACTGCAATCTCTACGACCTTCCAAACGGTACGCTAAATGCAGAGGTAGGTCTGACGTATTGGTTAGTCCGAAATGACATTCAGTACCGGACGCTCGCCTGGTTCTGGATATTAGTGAGGGACTTTGAGGGCCCAGAGTGTGAAAGACTGCTCTATATAAAAGGAGAGACCCAGGACCTTATGGAAAAGTGCATGAAATACAAACGCAGCGGACACATTCCAGAATAGGAGGGCCAAACTATGAAGGTATTACGCACTGTGCAAGGCTAAACTTGTCTTCATTGCGTAGCAAACAATGTGTACACAGTCTTGAATAGTGCAATAGCGATTTCACTGTGAAAGGAAGCTGACATCGAAATTCATTTCGCATCCATGATTTTATGGTGGCGGGCTCTTGGCTCCGGGCTAGAAAGATTTCACAAAAGCCTTCTTCATCAATACCATGTTGTGACGGTCCTAGGATCCCGCAGGATTCGATATCACATTTTCCTTGGGGGCGTCTGGACTTGGTTTTGTTGTGAGCGTAATATCCTTTTTATCCTCTTTCGACATCACCGGTGACGATTCCAATTCTTCCTTCTTCTCCCCGTTGTGTTCTGCGGCTCCGTTTTCATTCACTTTCTGACTACTTGGTTGTTCTAAAACGTCTGGTTGCGATTCCTCTCTCTGATTCTCCATTCCTTCAATATCAACACGATTTGAGAATCTGGACGGTTTTGATTTCCGTGGTTCTTTTGCGGCCGTCTTGTTTGGCTTTTTCTCAAACCCTTGAGCTTTTCCGCCATCACTGTCAGAAGCATCAGAGTCGTCGGACCCCGATGAGCTCCCGCTACTGCTACCATCCTCAGAACTGTCACCTTGTTTTGCTTGTTGTTCGTCTTTCTTTTTCTCAAGTCCTGAAGGGACCTCCTTTTCGTCGATATCAGCAGAAACCTGCTTTCGACCAGCACCCGTCACTGGTGATTTCTCTCCCTTCGGCCTAGGAACTGAGGGGATTTCAGAAGATGGAGGAAGTTCATCTATGTCCATGGCGCTACCGTTTTCACTCTCATTCGTTCTGTCCACATTTACAGATTTGTCATGTGCCTTATCCTTCTCGGTATATTTGTCATGTGCCTTATCCTTCTCGGTATATTTGTCATGTGCCTTATCCTTCTCGGTATATTTGTCATGTGCCTTATCCTTCTCGGTAGATTTCTCATGAGAAGTCTTCGAGTCATCTTCTTTGATAGAGTTCCCCTGGTGATCATGTGAAGCATTATCCTTCATTGGAGATGGTTTCTCGCAGTCTTTTGCTTGATCATCGTCAGATATTTGTATAGGGGAAGGCACCGCAACCTCTTTATCTGATGGCTTTTCCATTGTGGGTGCCTCATTAGCTTGTATTTCCTCTCTTCTTCTTTCTTTCTTACCAAGTGACATATCTTTTCCTTGGTCGCTAGTATTTCCAGATAGTCGCTCTTTGTTTCCACTATCTTTTCCTTCTCCTCTACCTTCCTTTTCTTTTTGGTCTTCATCGTCTAATACTCTGCCCTTGTCTTTCTCTTTTTCTTCTTCTTCAACCTCTTGTTGAACATTGCTTCGAGCATGAGACTGCAATAGAACCTCGAACTTTCGTTCCAGTTTCTCGAATTTGTCGAAAAGCGTTGTTACGGCAGTCTCGACGCTAGCTTGAGTATCGCCCAGTTGAACAAGAATGCGAGTTAATGCATCTGATCTTGCAACAGCCCGGTCTACACGGTCGAGATGTTGTCTTAGATTGTCATTGATAGAGTCTCGCAAGTCTTCAAATTTCGCAAACAAGTCAATCTTAATCGAATCCAAATCTTCTGGCGTAATGCTGGGACCTGCGGTAAGAGTTGCTTCACTTTGCTGCACAGCGACGGATCCACCACTCTTGCGCCGCTTGCTTGCAGGCTCCGGTGCTCGCTTTGCGCGTGAGGCAGCGCTACGACTGTTACGCATGCGCCAACGCTCATGATTCAAGTCTACCCATTGCTCTGAATTATCCTCCTGGTAACGCACATGCACCGTTGCCCCTTCCCCACGATCTGTGATGTATGCCAGGTACCACTTTCTATACGGATGCCAATAAATCTCAATCGCAGAACCTACAGCTGGGACCGCAGCTATGTCACCGTTCGCTTTCTCAGAAGGCTGAGCACGCTTGCGCTTACCAACAGCAGCAAGGGCGCCTTGTTGCGATTTAGATGGCTTTGCAGGTGCTTGTTGCTGCAGCGCTTGCTCAACCTGATGGATGGCATGACGACGAGCTTGTATCGCGTCTTCGGCTGCTTCTAGAAGGAATTTAGCATGCTGAACGACCCACGCAAGGTCGGGACCCTTGTTGAATTGCGCAGTGTTCCGTACAAGGAGTCGCATGTCCCCAAGATAGTCATCAACCGAGCGGTACTTTCGTGACTTGATCTTATCGCGGATTTGATTCAGAAAAATGGGGTTCTTGATAAGGTCTGTGTAGGCCTTGAGGGTGACAGGAACAGTGAAGTCAACGCCCGTATTTCGCGGTCGCGACAAGTAGGTTGCAGAACGCGGTCCAGTTTCACCATGCTTAAGTCGCACGATTTTCAGTGGTGGTCCCTGGTCTGCTATGTACCCCTTTGCATCTCGCACCTCCTTTTCGCATTCAAGCAGTAGTGCGGCTAAAGCCGCTTCCGGGTCCTCTCGGATCTGGTCAGCTCTTCGGTTGTTCGCGGCCTCCTTCGCCTCTTGCTTCGCATCCATCTCACGCAGTTCGCGCATAATGAGTGCTTCTTCAGCCTCGAGGTCATCAAGCTGAAGACGCACGTCGCCGCTGTCCACCATGTTGCGCTTCAGAGGGTTTCTTCTCCGCTAAATGATACTGCGATAGGTGCCTACAGTGGTGACGCAACGTACGTATGTCCGGGGGCACGGCGTCGTCTCAAGTTCTTTTGCGATTTACTTTCACGAAATATGGAATCCCAAGAAGATGCATTCGCAGCGTTGGAAACAGAGTCACATACGCAAAGAAACAACGACCAGTGGACGGGGCGGCACGACGGGATCATCTGCGTAACTGAAGTCACCAAGTCGCACAGCTCTGCGCTAGACGCGTGAGATAGAGATTTGGTGTTTCAAGGGTAGGTAGTGTAGTGGCTCCGTCTCAACGATTTTGGTACTGTCGTGAAATCATTGGGGACTGTAGTTTGCACAAGTTTTTGCCCTAAATTGCAACCACATGGATGTCGAAGATTTCAATAGTTCCATTATTAGGCAACTGTGTTGACTGCGAGTACCGAGAAAGGTGCACTCTGAACAAAAAAGAAAGATTCTGGATACGTGCTTCAAATCGCGAGAATGAGCGCAGATACGCTTACCTTACCGGAACGATCATCTGACTTAGAGAGTTCGTCTTATACCCTTGGTATCTGAGCATACGCATTGATTCCTTTCGAATCATGAATGTTCAGTTGTAGCATCCAGGCGGCATCGGAAGCGCCGGGCCTCCGATAATGGAATTTGGAGGGACGGTGAGATGGTTTTTGGGGGTGAAGTGCGATCAGCTTTACGGGACACTACATGTAAGAAGGCGGGCACAATCTGATCCGCCTTCAAGAAGTGTGCTTGTCTTCCCTTTCGATGAGTGAGGGAAGCGAAGTGGACTTGCAACTGGGTTTCCAAGAGAGATCAACAGCCAACATTCAATGTAACAAGGTACAGTGCCGACGTTGAGACGTATGTCTTTTAAGTGGGGCCAGATACGGGTGACGTCTTCCGAAGGCATGTTTCTTGCTCTTGGTTGTTGGGACTACTATTGCGCTCTACTCACATCGTGTCTGCTCTACTCTGTTCTTGTTTTTCGTCGCGCCCACCCTAATATGTCTGGCTTCGGGTCGCTTCGCGAAGAAGCATTGGCAATGTCCACAGGCAAACTGTCAACCAGGTTCGCTACGGAATTATAATTTCTTGCCAATTAACGGCACTTCAATTAAATGAACTGGTCTCCTATACCTGATACGGGAGTGCTGCACAACAAAGGTGCTGTTGCGGAGCCGGCGAATCCGTCACTCTATCGGCATTGAACTTGCTAGTGCGTCACGAGTCTTGAGTTCCGCCCGTAGTCAAACGTTGATGGCAGCCGCCCGCCAGCTTTCGTTTGTCATTCCCATAGTCATGACCTCCAAAGTGCACTCCAAGAGAGCGAAACGACCAAGACCTGTGTTTTTTAACGCGGCAATTCGACGCATGGCACGCCAAACGTCATGGCAACAAAGACTTAGAGCTGCGTCGACCATCTCGTCGTTTGTCCTTGCTGATGTCTTGTGGTGGCTTCGAGAAGGCATCTGGCATATACCGAGTACAGTTTCTGCTGCTCGAAGTTGTTACACAATTCCTCTCTTTCATGACGTCGACGCACCCTCGATAGACGTTTACGCTCCGTCGTCCATCGAACAGCTTACAAAGGCATGGTTGTCTCAAGAAAATGGCGTGCGCGCTCCCAACTCTTTTACAAAACCTATCGTTTTATACGTCCATGGTGGAGCATGGGGTTCTGGCCACTCATCTCATTACTCTCAGATAGCCACGCGAATTGTAGAAGCGACGGAATCACCAGTACTAGTTCTGGCTTACAGACTTTACCCAACAGCTCTGATATCTGACCAAGCAGAAGATGTGAAAACGGCGCTTCTCAGAATTCGTGATGCGTTTCCTTCTCAAAAAGTTGTCGTATTCGCCCATTCATCTGGTGCTCATATCACGTCGCTTGCACTTCTCCAGGAGGCACAGAAGAAATCTAAAGCTACTTTAGCTGATGTCATCATACTCACGGCAGGACCTTTTCACCTTATGCACCATTTTCTTTTTGAATCACACCGCGGGGTAGCATTGGTTTCTCCAATGCTTCCAGCGGCTGCAGCAGAAGAAGACCATACTCAGTTCGACAGGTGGTCACCAACTGTAATCGCAGAGAGGCTTTCGACAACGTTAAAAGAGAGCGTAACGCTTTCTCTCCCTGCACTTGAAGGTAATCTTGCGTCGAAAAACGTTTACCTCCCAGAGGTTTCGTGCGTCTCAGAGGGAGTGCCCTTTCCAAAAACGTATGTTATAACTTCAACATGCGATACTGTTGTACCCATGTACAGCTCCATTCGGTTTTCTGCAGCGTTAAGGAGACTTGGCCTCTCTGCCGAGCTTCTTGTTTACGATTTTGTGACACATACTGATTACGTGCTCGACTGGTCAAAAGGGGCTAAACCACGAGATAGAAGCAAAATTCTTGATGTTGAAAATATGGACCCTGAGAGAAGAAAGGCATGTGTCACCCATTTAGGGGGTGAAGATATTGCTGCTCTTATGAATGACGACGAACAAGCTATGGGCACATGTGCGCCCGTGCGTGATATTTTGCGGATAATAAACGCCGTTTCCGTGGAAAGCGAGAAGACTAGGTTGACGGATGTTGCTCAGAGCGTTTAGGGGGCTATTGCGGTATAAAGAGAGGTATCCTGGTCCCCCAAATCTGGTTAACACCGTAGTGCCCAGCTAGACTGCTTGCGAAGGGAGTTTCGTTTCTTTCGCTGCCTGGCAGTGTTAATTACTGCGACATACATCAAGCTCTTCTTCGTGATGGCATGGGTTTCCAAGAACCTGGTTGGAAATCCTCCCCCGCTCCCTGTTACGATAGAAAGAAAAGAAAAGGTCTCGATTAGCATATGGATATCATAAGAAACCTTCGACGCAAAGTAGGGTAGGCGCACTATGAGATTGAATGATTGTACGCCTCTTCATAATAACCACAGCATGAACGTACCTGTGGTTCTTCTTCAGTGTTTCTCATCTTGGTCTCTCCGAGACCAGCCCGGATCGAAACCTGGGCGGAGATCTCAATACCAGATTCGTCTGTGTCAGAAGGAGATGCGGCTTTGGCGAGTCGCATCATTGCTTTCTTACGTCTCCGGGCCTCCGCTTCAGACCTTAAAGGGCTCTTAGGGGCTCCAGAAAACTGGCGAAGGCGCTGCTTTTCATCTTCAGCTTCAAGAGCTGCTACCCGCATTGCGAGCGATTGCCTTTTTAGCTCAGCTTCTTTGATTTCTGAATCTGCCGGTATCGTATCACGCCTGTTGTGCAACCATGCCCACCACTCAATCGGCATTCGATCGGAAGAGTGAAGTATATTCTTGTCTTTGTACTCAACATAGCGACGGTCTGGTTTGTTCTTCTCTATGAATTCCGAGTAGTACAAGTGGTGATCATCTTCTCCGACCAGTTTTCTTGATTTTAACCAATCCCACACCTTCGAGAGACGTGTTCTCCACATTATGAGAGTAGATTTATACTAAATCTGCAGAGCGTTAAACGCGTTTCGAATCGGGAAAGCACCACGATGTAAGGAACTCTCAGCCGTGTCCGTGTCCACCGCATCAACCTCGAGCTCATAAGAAAAGCGAAGTCTGAGCTTACTGGAGCGGCCTTTGACTTGGCAAACGCGGTATCGAAAAAGAGGAAATGGTTGCTCCAGAGGAACCACGCGAATCGAGTCGGAGAGCTATAACATCCCCCGTTACATTCGCCATTGTAGGACAGCCGGCAGACGAGGATGGGGCCATCGGGAAGTTCCCCTTTACAAAGATTTTTCGAGCGCTGACGGGGGAAAATTAAGATGCTGGGAAGTTTAGAACGCTCGCTAGTGCAAGCTAGCCTACCCACGTAACCCTTACATGTACCCTTCGTAAATACGGCCCAGAGACTTCGGTGGATGGAGTCAAGACCGCCCCTGCGGGCAGTCTAGGGCAGCGGTCTGAATGCGGCATATTTTTACTCGAACTCGAAGGAGCAGTACCGCTGGTACCAACGGTACCAAGGGTACGCGCAGAGTCTGGAGCTGAAAAAAGCGCTGTCAAGCTTCACCTGTTTGCCGATTACCTTAATAACGCAACTTCTAGCAATAAGAATATTCTTTCTTCTTACCCTTGTAGGAAGAAAGAATATTCTTATTGCTGCATTACAGGTCACCGAGGGTTAACGGGTTAGCAGTGCCATGATTTCTTTCATCGGTATTCAGAACAGATGAGTAATTGGCACCGCGTTGTGCGTTCTGCACAGTCGCGTTTGACTTTTCGGAGACTGGCATCGCCTTAGGGCTTTTTTTACGCCAAAAATGGACAAGCAATCTAGGGACATTCCGCCATGTTCATTGCAGTCGAGAAGATGTCGCAGCTGCCGTCAAGATAATTTTGTCGCGATGTGGAACTCCTCAACCCCATGGTTTTTGTACCAAGCACCTTTATACCGACGTAACCGTCAATTATTGCAGCCAAACTCAAAATAACCGGAGGAAAGAGTGCGCGTTCTGTCGCATGAATGTTTTCCTCTTGCACGGCAACCAAAGGTCTCCGTTGAACAAGGCTAGGAAATAAACGAGTCATTGAGCATTTATTTGGCAATTAGACGTATTTCAACGTTCTTTCACTCAGTTTCGTAGAGCGTCTTCAAAACGAGGATAACAATAACTTCCTCTTGACAGAGTAGAAAGCACTTATTCTACTATTTCCGTGTCCACCTTCTGAACTTTTTCATCTTTCTCGTCGCTTGCATCCTCGATGTTGATCTTATCCATATTTACTTCCTTACCCGCTTGTTCAGAAATATCCTTAATCTTCGCTTCAATCTCTTTCGCGGTGACTCCAGCTGGTTCATCTTCCAGTGATGGAGCCGGCTCCGGTGTGGGCGGGATTACAACTTCAGGTGCTTCAATACTAGATGAGACAAGTGAACTAACTCGCTTGGCAAACTTGGAAGTGTCGTCCAGCGGAAATCCAGCTGTGAGAAGGGCCAGTTCATATACCAGGACGCATGTTTGCTTTAGCTGATTTTCTTCACCAGCAGCGCCTTCAAGTTGCATTTTGATATCCTTGACAATCGGGTGCCTGGGGTTGATATCAAGCGTCCGAGCCTTGGCCAAGAAGGAGGCCATACCAGGATCATTCGGAGCACTAGCACCAACTTCACGCATGTATCTTTCCATTGTCGGAGAAATACCAAAGGAAGACTGTGTGATTGTTGAAACTGATTCAGTAAGACGATCGCTAATCTGAACTTTGCCAACCTTATCAGAAAGCAAGGTAGTCATGTACTCACACACAGCCTTGTAGTCCTCAGCCAAAGCTTCGTCCTCCTTCTTTTCCTCATCAGACTTCAAGTCTTCAAGGTTGAGGTCTTCCTTGGAGACATCAACAAACTTGAAGGATGTCTCTTCCTTGTCATCAGGGTTGCGCTTCACACTGTACGTGCCGATGTTCTGCACAGCTATCTCATCGACTGGTTCTAACAAGAACAGTACCTCATAGCCGAGCTTGCGAAGGCGTTCCATAGCCGGAGCCGATTCACCAGCTACTCTCGACTCGGCAGTGACGAAGAATATGTCTTTCTGATTTTCCTTCATCCTCGAAACGTAGCCGTCAAGGTCAGTCAGCTTGTGCGAACTGTTGGTAGACGCAAACATGGCGACCTTGGTGAGCTCCTTTGTGTGATCACGTTCTTCAATAATACCGGCCTTGACATAGCGGCCGAACTGCTCCCAAAACGCTTCAAAGTCGTCGTTGTCTCTGGCTTTGATGGCCTTAAACATCTCGATAGCCTTTCTCACCAAACGCTTTGAAATGATTCGAAGAACGCGGCTCTTCTGTAGGATTTCACGACTGACGTTCAACGGCAAGTCTTCTGAGTCGATAACTCCCTTCAAAAAGCATAACCAGCGTGGCAAAATATCTTCAAAGTTATCTGATATAAACACGCGCTTCACGTAAAGACGGAGTTGACGACCATCGTCGGGGAACATGTTCTGACGAAACTCAGGGGGAAGCGCCTTCGGGCAGTAGAGAAGAGCACGAAATTCTACATCTCCTTCGACAGCGAAGTGTGTATGTGCCAGTGGCGGGTTGAAGTCACGAGAAATAGTCTTGTAGAACTCGTCGTAGTCTTCCTTCTTGACTTCCCTAGGTTTACGCATCCAGAGCGGCTTGGTCTTGTTGACCTGGGACCATTCTTCGACGGTACGCGGCACACGCTTCATCTTCTGGTTGCCCTCCTCGTCCTTCTCGTCACCATCTGCAACTTCATCATACTCGGTGCGGCTTTCCCAGCCGAAAACCGGGAACTGAATGAATTCAGAGTACCTCTTCATGAGCTCAACGAGACGGAAATTCTCGAGGAACTCCTTGCACCCGTCCTTAATGTGAAGCACAATGCGGGTGCCCGAGCCCCCTTTAATAGGCTCCGAGTCATCCTCTGAGATGGTGAAGGAGTTTTCAGCGGAAGACTCCCAACGGTACTGCTTTGCGTTTGGATCTGTGTAGGACTTGGAGATGACGGAAACACTATCAGCCACAAGATATGCAGAGTAGAAGCCAACACCAAACTGGCCGATGAGGGACATATCGCCTGAGCCATTGTCACCAAGGGCGTCCAAGAACTTGGAGGTTCCTGAAGTGGCGATAGATCCAAGATTGGTGATGAGCTCCTGTCGGGTCATACCGACTCCAGAATCCTCAACTGTGATGACCCCAGCTTCCTTATCGGCCTTGAGATAGATTGCTGGGGCTCCGCTTTCAGAACCAGAGCTGAGGGAAAGAAAGCGCTTCTTGTCACAGGCATCAGATGCATTACTGACAAGCTCCCGAAGGAAGACCTCCTTATTGGAGTAGAGTGAGTTAATGATCAAGTGCATGACACGACTGACCTCTGCCTGAAACTCGAAGGTCTCAGACGAGGACGGGGCCTGCTCTGTGGCAGCTTCGGCAGCCATGCGGGGGGCGATGCGGCAACGGCGCACGTTGACCGGTGCGGCGTTGACTGCGGAGGTACGCAATGGGCTGCATATGAATGTAGAGCGCCGCAGACGCGGGGCGGAGGTGGGGTAGGTGGGGACGAAGGCGGGCATCGTGGACGGAGAAGCAAAAAGGGAGGACGAATGGAGAGGGAGTCAAACACACACAATGAGGTCACACTCACAGCTGGTGGGGGCTTGAAGACGGTGGGGGGGGGGTGAGCAGAGGCGCGATCAAGAATAGCGACAGACGACGCCGGTGAAGGCGGCGGGTCGCGTTTGCAGCTCAAAACATGACGGCAAATCATGACGACCTGCGTTTGCAGGCCGCATTGGGAGATTTCCACGGCGCGCGCTTTGATCTCGGTCGCGGGCGGCGCCAGCCAATGCGGCAGCGACACGTTGATGGGAAATTTCTGGAAAACGGAGAAAAGATCGGTGCCACGTGGCCACGGCGGTGCGTGGCCACGGCTCCAGGTGTGCCAGCTGGAACGGCGTAGGCACGAGCGCGGGGGGGGGGGCGCGTTGCTGGCGGCAGGCAGCGCATGGGGGCGGGCGGTGGCGCCAAAAAAGCGCTGTGCTGCGCAGCGAAGCGAAAGGCGGCGGCGAAAGGGGCGCAGCAGCAGCGTTGAGCGCGCACGCTGATTTGGCGTCATACCTGCTTGTCGAGATAAAGCTTCACGCCGTGCATGCGCGGCTGACCGTCTCCTTCAGATGATCGCACGCTCCGCCGCTTCTCACCCTCTACCCCCATGAGCTCCTCCTTCCCCACCAGCTGGGAGCCCTACGGCTCCTCGCAGCAGAATGCCGCCCTCGCATGGCGCCGTTCTGCCACTCTACCTTCGCAGCAGCCTCCACCTCTCTCAAACCGCTGGCAGACACCCCCTGACGCTCCGCAGCCTTCCCCTCTTCCTTCCCTCGACCATACACAGCGCGTCGCTCCGGACCTGTCCGCCTTTCAAGCAAACGACCGCGACCACAAGTCTATCGTCCGTTTCGAGGCCCTGCGCGAGCAGATTCAACAAATTGCCGGTCAAATACGTCAGCTTGACGCTAATCTTGAGATGCTCAGATCCTCACAAGCGCAGCCGTTCCCCGCCCTTATTGCGGAGGTCAGTCGCCTCAGTCAGCTCGTCGCCGAACTCCTTCAACGCCCTGCACGTCATCCCGCACAGTCAGAACTGGACTTCACCGTTGCCGCCTCAGAAAAGCGTCTCACAGATACAGTTCTCTCCATAAACAACGCCGTCGCAGCTGTGCAGAACGCCTGCGCTTCTTTACCATCGCAACTTGATTCCGGTATTGCCTCCTTGGAGCAACTCATTCGAGCCACCACGGATAACGTTTGTTCTGACGTTCCAAAGTGGTTTGAAGCCGCTTTCAAGCAAATGGTTCAACACCACGTTGTCCCCGCTATCAGCCAGTCCGAAACGCGTATTACGAACAAGCTTCACAACATGTCAAGGACCACAGTCGCTGACATTGAGAAGCATGTCACTATGGCTGTTGGTCATGGTGTCGCACAGGCACTCAACAGGATTTCTTTGGAACGAACACTCGGCCCGCAACCATCACAACTTTTCGATTCACAACCGACTAATATATTCCCTAGACCTGACAAAGTTCAACCCAACACTGCAACTACCCTTTCACCCCCTGAAATTCAGAACGGCCATGCCGTCGATCGCGCCAAACCACGTTCGCCTGCCGAGAAGGTCGAACAAAAGCCTATGCCTGTTTCTTCCTTAGCTGTCACGACCGCCGCATCTAACGTCAAGTGCAAGCCAACAAAAGCAAGTGAAGCAGTCGATTCACAAACTAACTCCGTAAACCGCACCAAACCGGATACTTCAGACCCCGTGGTGGGCCAACCCCTCTCTATTCTATCTAACGGTGACAAGAAAACGCTCATCTCTGCCGCGTCCAACACAACGGCGGCCTCGTTACCAAAGAAGCCACAAGACCCAAAAAGCAGTGCTTTGGCTGAAACACAGACGCAGGACAGCAAGCATACGCAGGATAAGGACAATCACTCAGATGTGGAAGAAGTTGATATCTTCAGCGACAAAGAGGAAACGGGCAACGACCCAAGGTCGGAGAAAGACCGAGAAGGTAAAGCACAGAAGAGCAAGCAGCGCCGTGCGAGAAGGGCGAGACAGAAGAAACAATTATATACAAAGCCAAACGTCCAATCTGACACAGATAGCTCTGAATCAAAAGAACTGTCTGAAGAGGAGGGTGAGGAGGAATCAGAATGGGAGTGTGATGACTCTGGTTCCGAGTCGCATTCATCCGCGGAATCACATGACGGCAAGAAAAGCCCTAAACCGGGAGCTAAGCGTGGCAAGCGATCGTTTGTACGACGTTCCAAGCGCAGAAGACGTGCATAACACAAACTTGTTGTGTTTCGTACGAGTGGCTTTTGCGTTGCGTATTTCACTGGTCCAGAACAGCATAGCTGATACGTACGAGCGATGGTTGCGAGACTGGTGGAAGGCAGCTGCTTTCATGCCATTTAGGAACGCACAAAATATTGTGCATGTAGATAGGGGAAAGGATAGTATGGTGGTCGCATGGGAAACTCAGCAACAGCGTGGTGTTGGGAGCAAATGCTAGCCTCGGTGTGGTAGCTTCGTTGTAAAACACAGCTCGAAAGAGCGCTGCTCATCAGCTGGGCCGGGAGCGAGTGCGGATAAAGCGCACAGAAGTGCTACAGACGAGTTTACCGTATCTATCGGCGCTTGTTCTGTAATCTTTCGGTTCTTAGAGCAGCTGCGGAGTCCGGGCGCGCTAACAAACAGACAATGATCGTGCGCCTTTCGATCACTTGGTACCCTGTGTAGTACACACTGTGTACTAAGCGTACGGTTAGATCACTTCTTTTCTCCCACAACCAACAGAAACGACTTCAGCCTGCTGCCTCGCACAAACGTGCCCTTCGTAGAGCTATATCGATATCGTATGTACCTCAACGACGAGAAGACAGGACGCAACATAGCTGGCCGTTGTAAAAGGGTTAGCAATCTAAACTACCGTTCGTCAATTCCGACAAGAAATGCGACAAAACCTGCAAAAAAACGGAGATATGTAGAAAAAGAATTGCTCCACAGTGGAGTGCTTGACGCATCCGATACCGTAGATAACTGTGGCTGTACAGAATTCGGCCCGACAGACGGCTAGCGTCGCCAGCCTTTTGACCCCTTTACCCACGGTAAATCGTTAAATGCATCTACTATACAAAGTTGTGTGTTTCTCTCCCATTCGCACAGATGGATGATTCCATACCGAAGGTCTACGAGTTCATGCACCCCCAATTTTACTAGTGCGCCGCAAATAATTAGCAAAACGTCAGCGGTCTAGTCTTCCCACTTGGTACAACTTTGCATCTTTTGGCTGAATCGACTGGCGAAGTGAATTTCGGTGCCGCACTCCACGTACAAACAAAATGTCACCCTCTACATCGGCTTCGCCAGCACGTCGTAGCGAGGCGACGTGCGCCCACAAAGCACAATACAACAGTGCATCAGCCTTGGCGAATATTCGTCGAAGCAACCATATCATACGCAGCGAAGCTGATATTCCAGAGCTTCTTCCATCCCTTCTACCAGCTTTATCACGGAGTTTGAACATCAAACGTGTGCCAGGCGGTATTACCAACCGCATATTCAAAGTGTCTACTGCAACGTCGGATCCCCTGTCGGTTCTCGTAAGAGTTTTTGGCAGTACAGAGGTTTTCACTCCGGAACAAAGAGAAACCGAAAACGATGTCTTCGCTCAGCTAGCACATGCTGGCATTGCGCCACGTCTGCTGGCCGTGTTCGGGAATGGTCGCGTTGAGCAATTATTAGACGCTCGTCCAATTCAACTGGATGAAATGCTATCCGATCATGTGTGCGTTGGTGTTGCCAAGGCAATGGCTCAGCTGCACCACTTTCGCCCATCAGGCATAAGCAAAGAAGCAAGAGTGTGGGAGGACATTGACGCATGGGCCAACGATGCCTTACGCATAGAACAAAAAGGCACGCTCCCACAACATATAAGTGTGAAGCAGTGTATTGAATGGGTTAAATCTGTAAGAATAAGAACGGACAAGGTCGTAAGCCCCATTATCTATGCTCATAACGACCTGCTTTGCGGCAATATCCTTCTTTTCGAAAACAAGGACGTCAGAATCATAGACTTTGAGTACAGCAGTTACAACTATCGCGGGTTTGATATCGCCAACTTCTTCAGCGAATGCATGGGCGGAACAATTGATGGTTGTGTCCATCCGGACAAATACCCGACGGCGGAATATCGGAAGAAGTTCTGTGAAACGTACCTCAGAGAAAGAGGAATGACTTGTGACCAAGAAGCTGTTTCGAACCTTTTAAACGAAGCAGCTGAGTTTGACCTTCTGACGCACTTATATTGGGGACTATGGGCATTGGTGCAGAGCGATAGTTCAACTGTGGATTTTCCGTATACAAAGTTTGCCGAAGCAAGGTTCTCAGAGTTTTGTAAGCGTTTCAGGAGTATTGGACAAGGAGAATGATCAGCAAGGCCGCGAGTGACAAGGCATGCATTTGATCCGCTTGGCCCGCACGTCTGACGAGTATACTTCACAAGAATCTCTTGCGAGAGGATCTTTATATCCATATCTTTTCTGTTGCCCATCAGTCGAACGTACTGCTGCCACAGTCGCTGGCATCAGGTGATTTCTCTCTATGTTTATTTCCCTGTCTGTGTTTCTCGAGTTTGTTTGTTGCAGTTGATTATTCCGCGTCAAGTATACCTATGCCTTAATGGTACAGGGGCAGATACAGAAGCGTACTATTGCTGAAGCTTTGCGCGGAAAGCTTTTTGAAGCATAGGTCCGGAAGCACTGTGCACTGCTAAGAAACCAGGCTATTGATGTCTTAGCGAAGAAAAGCTTTGGAATGTCCGTCTAGCAACATATGGAGAGAGGTATCGATTCCTAATGGTTAGGCAACGGCTCCGTGTCCGCCGTATAAGTGCTGAGCTGCTGTAAGGTGAGAGCAAGCAGTACTCATCGGCTATGTTCAAGTGACAGAGACTTATCAGTGTTACAGGTCGGAGTGTGTGTGTGCGTGTTTACGGGCACGTGCCTCTAATTCCGAGGCAGCGGAATTAACTTTCTAGAAGTAGAAGGCTAATCATCTATTCGACGGCTAAGTTTCCCTAATGGACCCAATCGCATCTCCATTTGGCTTCCTCATCCGGCGTAACTTCATAGTCTTTTGTAGCCTTTTCGGAAGGTCGGCACACCTCGACGGGCGGAACTGCATGTGCCCTTAGCGGGACTCGCCAGTACCTTTCAGTGATCCCTCACCACAGCAGGCATCCCGCAGGACGGAGAGAGTCTTTTATCGTCACGTAGTGGCCACGGTGTTCGTGGCTATCATGCAACACGGTAGTTCGTTTTTCATCGAAGATTGTCTTTGGGTCGCTTAACGAGAGAACGCTTCCTCGTAGGGTTAGAATCTACCACGCTTTCGGGATTGGTAGCGTGCACTCATAAACATTATCATCGTCATCATCAAGTGCTGAGCCGATGGCTAAAGTGCGAGAGTCGTTATTGGGCATTATGTCCCTCACAAGAGCACAGATAACTGTGGAGCATATGTTTACCGACCAGGTTTCGATCTTGCCTCCAGTATCTACGTGTCTCTACAAAAAGGTATGTTCCTGACCACCTGAATGCGGGCTTAACATAGAAAATAATGTTGATCGATCAGTTCTACGATATCGTCATAGGGCGGCATCATGGCGCAGAGAACTGCCTTTCCTTCGGGAAAGGCAAGACCTCACCGATTATTGCAAAACCGGAGCTTGTTAATCGGGATTTGGTATCTTCCCCCGTAGGATACGAAACAGAATGCACACTGTAGAATGGCATTCTCCTTCACGAACCATCAGTGTCGAAACTGTCTGTCTAGTGACCACAAACAAGACTGTTACAAACAAAAGTCCGAGTGAACTGAATGGCTGTCGATCCTAAACGAAGACGGGGAGAAAAGATACATCTATTCCTGGGGACAGATCAAAAACAAAGTGGGAGAGACAGTCTCTCAACGCCTAGACATTCTTCCTTGCTTGACCGTCCGCTTGTAGTCGGTTATGGATGAAACAGGACCACAACAAGTCCCACGATAGGCGTTGCCGTTAAAGCGAGTGCTGGTTGCCATGGACGCTAGTGGTTGTACTCGATCTGATTAAAACGATAATCTCTCGGCAAACAGAGGCTGGAACGGCTGATTCGCGTATCATGTAGCGCTCATTGTCAGATAACAGGTCATGCGCCTGTCAGCAGTAGCCCTTGTCTGCGGTCAAGAAGGCAAAGGTATCAGCTGCGAGAAAGAGCAAGGCTTTGGTACACATTATTAAGCGTATATTGAAGCAGGTCGGAACTGACTGCTTATTCTGAGAACAATGGTGACTGAGAGAGGTCTTCGAATCCGCGTGGCTACACTCCAGAACGCTGTAGTCTTCACAAGATGTGAAAAAAGCATCTCGAAAGTTGGAATAGAAACATGACATGGGAATTTGTGAAGTGTTGTTTGAGTACTCTGCTGCTGCACAAAGCTGAAAAGCTACACGTCCAAAAGCCTCCCGACGAGAGATGCGAATTGTGGAAGACGGCCTCACCGCGCAAGCCGTCACACAAAAGCTTATGATTGAGCGCGAGTTAGAGCTGAAAAGAACTGGTGCTGTGAGGATATCCGCTTTTTACGTTGCAGAACTTCGCTGTCTTCCACAGTGGAAGAAGGATGGAATATTAAAACGACATTGAGTCAATAGCAATCGTTCTGCTTTACATCCTTCGAAATGCTTTGGCGAGTCGCTCAGACAGTCTTGCGTTGCAAACCTGATATCGATCGAAATCCAATTGGTCAGTAGCAGCTCCCAAACCAACATCATCGGGCATTGGGTGCGAAAGAGCACGTACCTGGTGGCAGACTTTGCGTTAGCTTATCGGCCTTTTCGTTGTCTTTGACGACCAGTGTGTAAAGATACCTTGAGCAGCGCACTTTAAACTTGAGAGAACCGTTCTTCTGTTTCTTGATGGTAACAGATCGCGCATCCTTTCGGCGTGCGGCGAGTAGGAAGTCCTTAATGTCAAATACTTGCTTCGGCTGCGAGAAATGAGCAGATGTCAGATATTCGCCATGGAAAACACAAGACTCGGTTTCGCGCTGAAGTGAATTTCGATTGTTAGACTTACCATCTTCAACTAGCTTTTCGGGAGGCGAGGTGGAATAGTTCACGAACAAGAGATGCAGGGCTGCTGAGCGAGTTCAAGAAAGGGAATCGGAGAAGAGCTTGGCTGGTTGACCAAGCATTGAATGTGTTGAGGCGTCGCCGTCGGTCAACAGTGCATGCTGGCCATGTGTTACAACAGTAGGACCGGACCTTCTCTACTGGCGGTCCGATCGGTCCTTACCTGACCCTTTTGATCTTCCAAAGTCTAATCAGGTCTTACCTTCTCGCGCCGAATATTACCGTACTCGCACGGCGCTCCCTCGTCCTTCTTCTCATCGGACCTCCCTTAAAAACTTTCTTTTCTTCAGTTCGATACTGAAGATCAAACCCTACCAGCTGCGTTCTTCTGTGAACCGAAGGGAAATCAGTCTTAGGTTGTGTCTTGCTTGTTCCCTACTATCTGGCTGCATTCATGGCCGAGGTAGAAAAAGTATTTGACTCTCTCAGCGATGCGTTTGCCGCACAGGAAGTGATTCGCGAAAGGATCCGTGCTAAACGAGATGAGGCTGATGTTGTCATTCACGCAGCTGTGCGCAGTGTTCATGCGCTTATCATGACTCCCGATCTCGCAGAGGGAATCGAAGTGGTTAGAAAAGCCCTTTTGCAGACCGGGCCTGCAGTGAAAACAATCGAGGATGCCTTACCGTCCGAGCCAGGGTGCATTCACCGTTATGTAGACTTCTGGCACCAACAGCTTCAATCAATTTCAATGATATGTGCTATAATCGACGCTCTCTCGGATGGGTCACTGACGCGTCACGATGAGATCAGCACCAAGATTGGGGCCGAAATTTACATTCCCTTAGAGCACTTCCTCGGGGGCATCTGTCAGTCTCTTGCAGAATTGACTCGCTTGTCAAGAAACCGTGTTATTCGACAGGACTACGA
Source organism: Gracilariopsis chorda (assembly GCA_003194525.1). Lineage (NCBI taxonomy): Eukaryota > Rhodophyta > Florideophyceae > Gracilariales > Gracilariaceae > Gracilariopsis > Gracilariopsis chorda. The sequence continues at coordinate 140,783 of NBIV01000177.1, forward strand.
AACTCCGGTTCAATGCTTTCGTTTTGCTGAAAACATATTTGATGGTCTCAAGCAATTGAATCTGAAGAATGACTTCTTGCGTAAGAAGTACGACGGTGTCAAGTACGAAGTTAATCATATGGAGAACATAGTGTATGACCTTTCTATCAGAAGCTTGACTTCTAACAGCAAGAAAAGACCCGCTGAAACAGATATTGCCCCGCCTCCACAACGATCTAATCAAGTAAAGGATCGTATGGTTCTCAGTCCTGCCATGGACGAAAGAGAAAACCATTCTGAGAGCATTATGACGGACAAATCCCCGCCTGGAAAAGACTCAAAGAGCTAAACAAGGAGGTAGTCTGGTTCTTCGCTGTATCCGTTACTCCTTGCTTGGCCAAGTTCTCTCTTTTATACAACTATCATCGCACCTATTGCACAAGAAGTTCCTGACTAAACAACTATCTCTGTCTTTCTGGACCTAGTCGAAAGAACGATTTCAAAAATTCGAAACAGGACATGGTGATCGCAGTTCCTGGCATAATCCACAAAACACGAGCTGAAGTCCCTCTCAGAAAGCCTTGTATACCCTCCTCCCGAGCAATACATCTGATCGCGTCCCAAGTTCCAGAGTACCGCAGACCTCCGTGGCTTACGTCTCCTTGCGTCTGAATTCTCGTTTTTATAACGTCCAGTGGACTTGTGCATGCTCCTGCTATTGCGCCGGCACCGGCCGCGCTGAGAGCAATTGCAGGAGTCGAAGAGTCTCCTCCAAGACTCTTGAATTTCTCATATACCATGAAATATGTCATAGCGTATGGACCGAAAACGCCAAGAGTTAAACCATAACCCCTGAACAACGCTTGCGGACCTTCATGAGCTATCAAGTCTCGTGCAATGACGGTCGTCTGTGCTGCTGCTAGTGCACCAGTACGCACCTGCGCTCGTTGTTTTATTACTTCCATCGGAACCCAAAATACAGCTGATACCGCTTCAGCAACGAAACCAGATGCCAGATGGATCACTGGTGATGTATCTGGGGTGTTTGTCTCGCGTGAAATGTATTGTTTCGAGTAGTCATAGGTAGATAGATATGTTGCCACTGCCGGGGCTTGCATGGTTACAGAAATCCAGAAACCCCGGTACAGACCCTGAATACCATCCTCTGAAATGATATCGGATAATGCAGAACGCAAACTCGCCGTGCGCGACGTAGAGACCATCAATCGTGAACGCAGCGTGTCCATAGGGTGAACAATTGATCTGGAAAGTGTACCAGCAAAGGCGGAGGCAAGCAGCAGAGACAGGCCCATCTTAGTTTGGCCAAATACTATGTGAGCAGCCTGGTTCACGAGACTTTCTTGAAGCAGATCCTCACTGGTGCTAGAGCAGTTGTAGATGATGTAACAAATGCTTGGGATACTCTTGTACCTCAGCGATGAGGATTATCATTTCCACTATTGAAACCTCTGAATCAGATTCATCGTCGGTTGCTTTCGTTAAAAATTAAACTGTGTTAAAGCAGAGCAATATTGCTAAATCGAGCTTGCTTAATGGACGCATCAAACAGTGTTCCTTGTATAGCGTGTTAAAATAGATAAATAATTACAAGATTCTACCAATGCTATAGAAATGTGTTACAACTGGCTTATTTAATGAAACACGAGAGCCAGCCCTGGCCACCAACACAAGACCAATCTCGTGGTGCCCATCTCCAGCCGAATCATCACGTTGGCCTCAAAAGCTCTTCCACACATGCCACAACACGAGGTAGCTGAAGGGTTAAGCAACCTTGGAGGCTTGTAGCAACCATCCGTCCTTCTAGAAAGAGTTTAGGTTTGACTTTTTAACTTTGAGAGCTTGCGCAATTTTACGTAATCGAAAAATCTCGGTGATGCGTAACAGAATAATTCGAATAATAGACTATCCTTGTGTGATTGCAATTCAAACCCGCTGCACAGCATACTACACCAGAAGACCTTCCGTCCAAGGCCTCGCTCCACAAATCAGTGCTGTGAGCAACACATCCTCGCTCTAGCTAGAGATCAGGCATTCCGTCACACGCAATTCCAGAAGTCGAAAACTTGCAACTTACCCGCGACCCACACAATGCGTGTTACAGTTGTATCAACACAATGCGTGTTACAGTTGTAACATACATATTCCCGTAGGTTTTCGTTTACAACCGAGCTCGAAACACTGAAAAACGGGTCTATGGTTGCCCCCATTTTGCTTTTGGCATTGTCGGCCTGCGTTGACTTTGATGGCAGACATACGTACGGAATATAACATTATTCAAAGCACGAAGATATCGCTCGTCTCAAGCAGCATATCTCTCAGTCAATCAAACACAAACCAGGCAAGATTCGAAAACTGCTCACAATTCGTTAAAAGGTCATAATAAATATTTGCAATGGAAGTTAAGAGAGGATGATGAAGCGTATGGCGTTAGTAGTAAATCGTATTCGATGCAGTCCTGGTAGAGGAGGACTGAGGGGTGACGAAAAGATATTGTGTCATTATGCGCGATAGGTGGTATGCGTGCCGCAGTCGTTCCGCGAGTTGTCCGTCAATGTGCTCAAACCTTGGCTGGATTCTCTCTCAAGTCAGTCTTGTTCATGGAGATTGCATACAATGCATTGGAGTACTTAATACAAACGTTGAGACCTTCAAACCACTCACGAATTGGTGGGGCGACCTTTCTTTTCCTCCTTTTCATTCCGGCCCTGATCCTTCTCTTTTGACAAAGACGGTTTCTGGTCCTCCAGTTCTAGTGCATTGGTAACTCGTCTTCTCCCACTTTTCGACAGAACTGGACCATTCGGAAGAGACAATCCGGCAGAACCAAACAAGACTCTAAACTTCTCACTCTGAGAATTTGAGCTTTGCTTTGGTGAAGCTCTTGGAGAGGACCTCGGAGACATACGTGCAGAGTTTTGCCGGACCCCCTGAGACCTCCGCATGCTGGAAGGTAGCTTTTCTGAACGCTGCAAAAGCAGTGCTTCGCTCTCAAGTTTCCTTCTGTTCTGGCGGAAGAACTCTCGATAGTGGGTAGAAGTCTTACCTTCAAGTCGCATTTGCATGGAAATTGCCTTCCAGTCATGGCCGTGAATCGACAGTGCATGAGCAAATGACTTTCGATCAATACCGCTCAAGTCTATCAAACCAAAATCAACAAGTACTCGTTCAGAACGTTTCATAACAACAGCTGAAAGATTGACGAACCAAGGATGAGCATTTGCATTACCCTCATCTAAGCCAAGGTCATCTGAACTTGCGCCCGCACCTGATAGGATCGCATCAACCTCCTCCTTCGTGATTTGCTTCTGAGAATAGACCGGCACCGTGTTTGTGGTATGCCGGTAAGCCACATTCGTGAGATGCTGCCGTAAGATACCCTTTCTTTTTAGGGACTGATACTCTTTCGTGAGCTGTTTAAGACCCAAGTTAAGCTTGTTCGTGAAATAAAAGTAACTGCAATCTCTGCTGGACTTATGAGTTAAGAAGCTCGATATCTTCCTGAAGTTCTTCGGATATGCGAGGAACTTTTCCAAGAAGATGAGTTTTTCTTCATATCGCCAGGGATTTATAGCACGTGACCCCAAAAAATCAGCCAGTGGATCTTCAACCAAAACGGAAGTGCAAGGAATCGGATTCCTCGTTAAGTCCTGGTCAGGAACATGCGCCAATGTCTTCGACCAAATGGCGTTAAACCTTGGAGTGCCACCAGCGGCCTCGATTTCCGCAAGCTGAGCGTCAAGGGCCGCCGCCTCGTTTGTCTGTCCGTTTGGACTGATAGAAGGAACCAACTTTGTACTGGTACGCCCCGAACTCGTGCGCTGTGTCAACAGAGCTGAGCTACCCTTTGTGGAGAGGAGTAAAAACCTATCTCGCTCGCGGATTGCTTCTCGCTTCTCTTTCGAACGCTTATCGCGCGCGGACTTCAACCTTCTGGTCCAAGCTTCTCTCGATGCGGCATATTCCCGAGCTAATTTCCGTCTTCTCTCAAGTGCGGCGTGGCGACGTCGTTTCAATTCCTGCGCAACCTTGCGTAAGACTTCCTCAGATACTGCTGACACTTCCGACATGGACTCACAAGGTACAAGGCCAAGTTCCGAATCACTACAAACATGTCTACACTCAGCATTTGCCGCTGCAGCCTTCGAGCGATTCTGAGTGAGCAACAATCTGAACGCAGAGTGCATTGGAACCGGGGAGGGCTTCGGTCTTTTCGGAAATTGTCTTCGTTCTTCTCTTTCTAAAATTTCTCTGGCGAGCGCTTCATACCGCTCCCGTTCAGCGGCACTGCCTTTCTTTGCAATGTCCTTAGCTCTCAATTTCTTCTTCTTTGGTGCGGAAATAACCTGCCCAGCCTTGGCCATTTCGCTGCGTGCGTTGGTTAGCTCTCGATCAAGTGCGATGATTCTAGCATCAACTTCATAAATCTGAGATGTGAGAGTGCTTTTCCAACTTGGAGGTGTGGTAGCAGTAAAAGGTTTCGGTGGGACCGGCAAAGAAATGCTTGGGGCAGTCTTAATCAGCGAGTTGATAGACGACAGTTTTTCGTTCACCGAAGGCCTCTTTCGGGGTCGCGGAGACGACATTAAAGTTAACGCTGGTGCAGGTACCGAAAAGGAGGGAATCGCAAGTGACATTGGTACCCTCTCCGTTTTCGAAGCACCCGCTTCTGCTGAAACGCCGGCGGAGCTGAGATCTGTCATGTCGATATCTTTCGGCTTGACGATGGCTGGAGCCTCATCCCCTGGAGAGGGCTTCAAAGGTTCCTTGCTAGGCGGTTGAGCAGCAGCCTTCTCACTACCGCCAGTGCCGGTCTCTAGACGTCGACTCTTGTTGGCAATTTTCTCTTTCAACTTCAGTGTATCAGTATCTTCCGAGACGGGTTTCGGGTGAGATTGCAATGACCTGGAAGACAAAGAAGGTGTTGTCGATTTGTTTGGGACCAGTGCTACCGGTTCGGATGGAGACTTTGGAGTAATTACTTTTTCCTTACCTTTTTCAAGTGAGGCCTTCGCATCCGACAGCTTGGGTGTGGATGCCAACCCTTCATGCTTCTCGACCGACGCTGAATTTTGATTCTTTGTCAAGGCCTGTGAGGTGAGAGCCAGTCCCAAGCTACCCAGTTTGAGGCCGAGTTTTTCTTTCTTCTTCCCCTTGTCACCCTCAACACCAACTCTTCCTTCCAGTGCAGACGAGGACTTTTGTCGCACGTCTCCGTTGGGAAGGGAAGAAACGGCGCCGTTACATTTCTTGTTTGAGTTAGCGTCATTGAGGTCATCCAATACTCTTCGCTTCGTTTCAGTGCCCCGTCCAGATGACTCTTTTGGCGGCAGTGCAGCTCTCGGTGCAGCTTTCGGTGCAGTGGATCTCACAAGGCCGTTCAACACTGGCCTGTCAGCAGAAGAAGAGCAGGCTGGCTTCGGTGGAGGAGTGGGAGGTTGGACGAGCAGCGGGCGAGAAGCGGACACTTCACGGGAAGCGGACATTGTACGAGAAGCAGAAAGCGAACGGGAAGCAGAGAGCGTGCGAGAGGATGGAGCACTAGAAGCTGAAGTGTGGTGTGCAGAAGTTTGATACTTTGACGAGTCCGGTATTGTCGGACGAGAAGAGAGCACAGGACTGGTTCTACTCCTCCGTTCAATTGAGGGAGAAGTTGCGGGCCTGCCGTCGATTCGAAACGAGTCGAGTGGGCGTTCACCAACACGGGAGTAGATGTGAGGCTCTGGGCTAGGCACGTGAGACTGCGATGGACGCAAAGGGGCACCGAGATGCGGGAGCGGGCGGCGCGGCCTCGGTTTCCTGAGCTTGTGAATCTTTCCGTGTATGGGCCTGATACGCTGTGCAAACTGGGAGTCGTTCCGGATTCCGGAGGTGTCCCCTCTGCGAGAGTCATAGTCGTCGCGGTGTGCGGGCATGTCTGTTCTGAAGGTTGTGCTGTGATTGGGTCGATACGAGTGGTGATCTGAAGGTGTACGGTGGTCGGAGCGAAAGGGAGCGGGTTCGGTGCGGGACTTGGACAACGGGGTGCGGCTTGGGATGTGATCGAGAGCGCGAAAGGAAGGGTGGTCAAAGTGGTCCAGGCGATGGGAGAGGTTGTGGTCGTTGCGGTAGGGATGCTGGTCTCCCCTGCGAGGGGGGCTGCGCGGGGGCGAGCGAAGTCTGCCTTGCAGACTTCGGGGAAGCGGAGGGCCATGGTGACCGACGCCATGTGGGTGGAAGGAAGCGAGCGGCTGGGGGGGGGAAGCGGCGGGAGGGGACTGAGCGGGGTGACGGTGATGCTTGTAGAGCGGGGCTCGTCTCGGACGGAAAGCAGAAGGAGGGGAGCGCGAACGACGAGCGGGCCAGGGAGTTCTGGGATGGGGGTTGGAGGGGTTGGGAACGCGACGGCGGTGGGGCCTTCCGTGCCATGAGTGGTAAGGCGGACGCGAGGGCGGCAACGGAGGTTCACCGCCTGACATAGCTCGCGTGTTATGCAAGGAAGAAGCGGAGCGGCCGCGCGTTGGAGCGAGAGGCGTTCATATCCCAACGGCGCGGAGCGGAGCGGTGGAGCGGTGGAGCGGTGGAGCTGTGGAGATGAAAGCGGGGGCGCTGTTTCGAACAAAGCACACGCACAGACACACACAGCTCGGCGAGATGCTGCGTCGACTGTGCGCCGAAAGCGCGCTGTCTACAGGCACTCGTCCAATGCCCGTTTCAACAGCCGCAAAGGGTCGTTTCCGTCGCCCGCGTTTCGCGCCTCTTGTTCGACTTTTTTTTTTTTTTTTTTTGCCAAATTTGGGCGTGCTGTTGGCCAATCGGCGCGCCACGATCGCCACCCGCGTTGGCGCTGCCACAGTGCTGTCTGCTTACCTTGTGCGCGCGCCGCCACCCGCCCTGTCTCCGTCGGCTGCATCGCCCTCGCCGCTAGATAAAAGAGATAGGTAGATAGCGCGTTCAAAGTGCAAGCGTACCGCTTCCTCGCTGCCGTTTTCTGAGATGCGGCTGTCTAGTAGAAGAGAATGCATTTCCAACGTGCGTGAGCACAAAAGCTGCGCTTTGCGCGGCCCCCCTGCCCTGCAGGCTCGCATCTTGCCGCAGGCACCGTCCATGATAGTGGGCGGCTGGGCGGGGGCGCAGGGCCCACAACCACGGCTTGTTCTCCAGTCCCGAGGAGCAACGCATGCTGGAGCAAGTTTTGCAGTTGATATTCAGCGATCCAGGAGCGAAGGCTCGATGGTGGCGGCCACAGCATGGCAAACGCACGCTAATGATGCATTTGTTGCTCGCTGGAGCACGTTGTCGCCTGTCGGGGGGGGGGGGGTGCAGAAGAAAAGAAAAGGCAATGGGTAGAAATGCAATTCGCATAGTGTGTCCAAGCGTGTGCAACGCTGGCGGCGAAGACGAAAACAAAATGCAATGCAAGCACAAACCGTAGATGGCAGAACGGTGAGTAGCAGTGACTAGGTCGCAAGCAGCGTCGAAGCACGGCGAGACGGTCGCATCATGGCGTGCCACGTCACCAAGCGCGCAATGAACAGAACGTGAGTGAAGTAGAGCAACAAAGTATCGCACAAGTGCATCCAAGCGATGTTGCGCTGTTCAAGAAGGCTCAAAAACCGACAAGCGAAGTGATTGAGTGATGATACAGCGAGCGACGCCCCCAAAGCAAGCGACAAGCAATACGCAGTGGCGGAAAGAAGTCGTCAAGGCCAATGAGACAGCGCGCGCGCGGGGGGAGCGGGGGGGTTTGGGGGAGGGGGGGGAACAGAGGAGCAAAAGTTGCAGAGGGCGCAACGGACGCGGCTGCGGGCGGAACAACGACCGGAGCGGGGCGCATACGGTTTGAGCGCAAGGCTCGTTTGTGAGGTTGGCAGCGATTGGCGTGCCGCTTCGGCGTGTTGTTGTTTTGGGCGGTTTGCGCAGCGTCCTACTGCGCGTTAATATGGTGTGCATATGTACGCTTGCAGCTAAGGCGACTTGCGCCAAATCTTAAAACGGCAGATTTTTTCCGCTGCACTGCAACCCATTTGCGCCTTTCGCTGTGCGATGCGATGCATTCGGCAGCAAGCTGCCGAGGCGCGCAAGCCCCTCCGCCCGCGCAGACGGCCAGTCGCTGAGAACGAAAACAACGCCCTACCCGAAGTGTCCCCGAACGAAACAGGCCGTCATAACACTTGGACTACCGATGGCAACAAGTTCTTTTGCGCAACAGAGCGTCGGAACAGATGCGTGCACAATGGCGCGCATGGCGATCGCGTGTAATGCGTACTCCCGTAGCTGAAGTTGAAGAGAAAACAACATCATGTTTGTCCAACAAAAGGAAAAAAGAGTGATTTCTGGTTGGCGCCCGCGCTGCACAACAAACAGACGAATGGGCGTTGAATGAAAGCGTGGCGCTTCCACGCAAGTGTTGCGTGTCTAAGCCAAAGCAAACACGCGCCATGAACAACTTTAGCCGAATCATCTTGCTGCGCTTCCGCTTCCGCCTCGCCACAACGCTGACTTACGGTGCGTACTCTTGCACAAGCGCACTGGCGTCTTTCCAGTTTCCATGCTTCGCTCCGCAGCTGCAGCATGGACTGGGCGAAGGCCTGGTACAAACGTGCAGGACCGCATCCCCCCTCTGTTCCAACTCCATAAAACAGTTATCACACGTCCAACGCTTGCGCCGCATGCACGTCCGCAGATACACCCCCCATTACCAACCTGCAGCCATGCGAGACGCTCCTACACTTGCTGCCAGTGCCCCTGTTGTAGACATAGTACCATGCATTTATGCATTTTACCTTCGCCCATTCTCGCACCCCAGCGCTCCACTTGCGTCCTCATGGTCCTCGACTTGAGCCCCTCACCAGCGCTCCCCTCCACTGGACACAACCATGGAACGCAAAACACATATTCTGTAGTGCTGATTAGCGCTCCGAGCGTGTTCCCAATCCTTTACTCATGCATGATTATCAGTCGCGCCAGCGACAATGATACAACAAATCTCTATGTACACTGCATGCAAAAACCACAAAGGACAAGTGACTGACACAACAACTAACGACTACCAACGGCACGCCCGTATCTTAGCCCCCAACCGCCAAACCGTTCACTGAAACTCAGCCAAAGCAAGAGCATGCAACGTATCAAGCTCCGATTTCAGCTGTCCCTCCGCCGCCCCACTAGCTTGTAAAGATATACCCTGTGCATTATCCAAACCTATTGTCACTCCCAGATTAATGGACGCATTCTGCGCTGCAGACCTTGCGCTACCACCTCTCGCCCTGCTTACTGACGATGAGTGTTGACCACCCCCAACCAAGCCCGCTGTTCCTCTCACACCGTACTGTGCGTTCGAGCCTCCAAATGTACCGTTTACATTCACGTTTGCGTTTTGCATCGCCACGGATGGATTCACTCTCCCCGCTGACGACGCCGACATGCCAGTAGCTTGTTGAAGATGTTGCGCCATTCGCCGATCCGTCATGGGTGCACTCAGTGCACTTGCGGTGGAAGTAGTTGGAAGAGCGCCTCCAAAATTGGCTGCAACCACGTTCAGTTGTTGCATTCCGTTGAGCGATGCATGTGCCCTTTGTCGTTTTTGAATGTTGGCCAGCGCTTCAGACATGCTCTGCGTATCTTGGTTGGCACGCGAACGCGGCATAACTTGCTTCTTCAACAGCGCTTGAGCCTGCACCTGCTGCTCCCTACCACTGCCCATGGCACCGTTGATGTTGTTCATCACGTTGTTCATGTTGTTCATGGCTGTACTCATGGAAACCGACAACGCCTTGTCCACCATGTTCGGTGGCTTGGAGCGATCCATGACAGCTGCAGAGGGCTGCGGTTTGCGGAATGCGGCAGCTGACTGAGCTCGTTGTTTTGGAGAGTAGCGCGGCTGGTGGGCAGAAATCGGGCGTGATGCGACAGCGGAAGCATGCGTAGCGTCAACATCTCGCATGGACTCGCGCGGCGACGGTCGGTTCATGTCTCTAACGTGCTGCCTATCGTACAGAGAGAGGCCCAATCGCAGGCCAAAGTTCTTGAGCGCGCGCTTGGTAGCGTCGGTGACGGCTTCCTTGTCGGCCTTCATAATGGCCTCCCCCTTTGAACGCATGTTCTCTGCGAGACCGCCTCCGCGATCCTCTCTTGTGCAGCCGTCGCGAAGGGTTATTCGGACGGTGGCAGATACGCAGGCACTGAACCTGCCGCGGTTTTCTTCGACGTAGCGAGTGTCGAGCTGCACAATTTGGGAGGACCAACCGTTGAAGCCGAATATCTGATTGGCCTCGTGAATGACTTTCCAACCTTCTACGTAGGTGATGCGCATTCCGCCTGGGCCGGGGCGTTGCATTGTTTCGGCGCGGGTTAGACCGATGTCCAGACGTTGGCGAATGGAGCGGAACTCATCGTCGGAGAAGGGAGCGTCTCCGAAGGAAGCCTTGCGTTTAACGGAGCGGTAGGGGGAGGGCTTGACGTCAACGGGCTCCTGCTTGATGACAAAGTCGGAGGTGGACGGGGGCGGCGGGTTGACGTCGGCGAGAGGGAAATCATTCATGGTGAGAAGTTAGACGGAAGGTGAGCAGGGAAGGGGTGAGGAGGCGGCTCTGGGGAGAAGGGCAAGAAGCGTGGATAAAGAAAAGGAACAAGTTGAATGCAGCGATGCATCAGAGGGCAAGTAGGCATACGCTTGGTGCGAGTTGGTGGCGTGCTGGGGGGGAGGGGGAAAGGGCAGCGGGTGGTGCGCAATGGAATGAGGAGAGTTTTTTTTTTGTTTACGTGCGTCGTGACGAGGATGTGGCTGGTTGCAGCGGATGCGCGAGCGCGCTGTAATGCGTGTGTGGGGCGGGCGGCAGCGAGGCGGTGCGCGATGAGCGCGTGGCAGCAGCGTGGCGAAGGCGCTGCGTTGCTTTTGGCAAACGGCAGGCAGCGTGCGTCGCCATAGGGCGCCGCGACGCGTGCGGGCGGCGTGTGCAATTGGCTGTGGCCAGCAACAGCGACACGTCGCTTGGGCGTCGCCAAGCGCGCACAGTATATAACTAGCTCACCGCCGTGTGTGCGGCGCGCGGCGCAACGCGTGAACTTTGTCAGCGAGCTGTACCGTTCCAAGCGTACAGCAGCCGTTAGCGTCGTGAGGCCGCGCGCGCAGCGTAGATGCCGCTCACAACTCTCAGACACCCTGCGCTGCTTGTTGTCACCACTGAGCTACAAGAGTGTCCGGCCACACTCTTGTCGCCATACTTGCAGTAGTGAGCTTCCACACTTGTCGTCTGTCAGCATCGCGCCTCGCAGCCGCCGCGCCTTGTACTTCACGTTTGGTATTTATCTTACGGGCTCAACCCGGCCACAGGTCGCAAAAGCGAGCTGCCCCCAATCCGTCGGCCCCGCTCCACCAACAAGCGCAAAACAGAAGCCTCGCAGCAATTCGCACTACACGCACGCTCCCGACAGCTCACCGTCACAACAGCTTCACTCACAACCGCACCGCTCATCCGCATCCCCGCGCTTCAGCTGTCGCTCAGAATGCCATACGCCCACTCAATCCACGACGTCAGCGCCTGCAAGTCCGACGCCTCAACCGTAGCGCCGCACCACACGCGCAGTCCAGGCGGCGCATCGCGATAAGAATTGATGTCAAACGCCACATTCTCATCGGCCAGCATTTTTTCCAGCTCCTTCACCTTCTCCTTCTCCAGATCCAGCGTCAGACACACCGACGTGTTCGACCGAATTGAAGCGTCCTTTGCCAAAAACTGTGCCCAGCTATTGCGTTCCACAAACGCTTCCAACACGCCCAGGTTGTCCTGCGACCGCTTCACAAGAGCGTCCAGCCCGCCGACTTGCTCGCACCATCTCAGCGCGTCCAGGTAGTCCTCCACGCACATCATGGATACCGTGTTGATCACATTGCCCCTGAACAACGCCTCGTCGATCTTGCCTTTCTTCGTCATGCGGAATATCTTGGGGAGAGCTCGTCCAGGATTGTATGTCTCTAATCTCTCCACCGCCCTGGGTGACAGCACCAGCATTCCATGCGCAGCTTCTCCACCCAGCACCTTCTGCCACGAATACGTCAGAACATCCATCTTGTGCCACGGTACATGCATCGCGAACACAGCCGACGTCGCGTCACATATGCTCAGTCCTGTACGATCATCAGCGATAAAGTGCAGTCCGTCGGGCACGCGCACGCCAGAAGTGGTTCCGTTAAACGTGAACACCACGTCATGATGCTTGTCAACGCCCGACAGATCCGGTAATAAGCCGTACTCCGGCACGGAAAACTCTGTCACGTTGTCAAGCTTGAGGTGCGATACTGCGTCCGTAAGCCAGCCTTTTCCAAAACTCTCCCAGTGACACACATCGACGGGAAGCAACCCCAGCATGCTCCACATGGCCATTTCCACGGCGCCCGTGTCACTAGCGGGAACGATTGCGACGCGATAGTCGGAAGGAATGCGCAAAATCTGTTTGGTACGATCAATCGCTTCCTGAAGCTTCGCCTTGCCGAGCTTGCTGCGGTGCGAGCGGCCGAGCGGCGCATCGGCTAGTGCTTCGGTGATGTCGTATCCGGGACGTTTCTTGCATGGCCCTGATGAGAAACACGGCGATTGCGGCTTGACGGTCGGCTTTGTGGGAGCGATTACCATTGTGAAACGAACAGAAGCACACTTTGAGCTGCGAGAAAACGACGATCGTTGTTGCGGTGAACGCGAAGCGAGAAACGAAGACGGTGCAAACGCGAATGCACTTGTACTGCGCGACATGCTTTTTACCCTTTTTTTTTTTTTTTTAACGAGAACGGGCCAGATGGAAGTGCAAGTCGGGCGGGCGCTATGCGATGTGCGCGGGATGCACCAGGTAGTAAGTACCAAGCTTGCGGAAGGGCGGGGGGGGGGAGGAGGGGGGAGCACTGCACGGGCTGTGCTGCAGCTCCAGCTGCGGTGACACGCGAGCTCAGAGGATGGTGGCGGCGGCTGTCGGTGGCTCTTCGAGTCCGTTGCGATGGCCGTTGAGATATTATTGCACAAGTCGAGTGGCCAATCGGCGACCGCCGCCGACAGCCATTCACATTTGTTCAAGAGTGTCTTACAATGGCTCGCATTTGCCCTCCCCCCGCGTTCGCCACGCGACATCTTTCCCGAACGTTGCCCAAGTCGCCGCGACGTTTCCGGCTTCGACCCCCGCCGCCGTTGCCGTCCACCGCTTTGCGTGAGCATGCTCTTGTGGACCGCAGGCGTTGTGCAATATAATGGCGATGAAATCACGATGCTGACGGCGTTCATCTTGATGAGCATGCTCTTGTGGTCCACAGGTGTTGTGCAATACAATGGCGATGAAATCACGTCGCTGACGGCGTTCATCTTGATGAGCATGCTCTTGTGGTCCACAGGTGTTGTGCAATACAATGGCGATGAAATCACGTCGCTGACGGCGTTCATCTTGATAAATCAAGCTTTGTCATACATCCCCATCTCCAAAGTTTAAGAGTCTAGCCGTCCACCGCAAGCAACAGTGGACACGACTCGTTTTCGCCGCATTCCGTTCACGCCATCCCTGTGGCTTCGAATTTATCTCCTGCCAATGAATATGTACAGCACTCTGCAAATCGCCACCCCATTCATGTCTTCGCAATGACTTCGAATCGTATCGCCTTCTGTCGAACACGCAAGCCCGACACCATGGTATTTCCATATCGCTGCCTTCTGATGTCGATCCATCACCCCACACCAAGTCCGGTTGCATGTAAAAATCCATCCTAGATACATTGTTTGCGCGTTACTTTACATACTACGTAAAGTAACGCGCAAACAATGTATCCATGGTGTTACGAAACAGTTCGTAGCTCCCCGCACAGAAGCGCCATGTTGATCACCCCAACTCAGTTATAACACCATGTGTTCTCGACGGTTTTGAAGGTGCACATGGGCAAGGCGCCGGATGGATTAGCAACGCCGCTGCACGCAGTGGTGACAGTTGCGGTGAGCAGAGGACAGCGGTCGATGGTGCGGCGCGTGGTTACGGCGGGTGCGGCAGTGTCCAAATTGTACTTGGAAACGATGCCCTTTGGATTGAAAAGTTATACGTTTGCGGATTCGGTAGAGATGATGTGGAAGAGCGGATATTGCTTGAGGACGGTACAGCAGACGTGGCAGAGATGTGTGTTTAATCTGTGTGCGGCGTAGGCATGATGTGTCTGTCAAAGTCTGTGACGAGCCAGGCTCATGGTGTTTCGGCTCATAAGGTTCCTGTAACCCGAGCTTCTTGTTTAATTTGTCTAGCCTGGCTTGTTCACCATGCCCCTCTGCCATATATCGCGAAGGACGCAATACTGAGCTTGAGACTGCTTCCGAAACGTGTGAAGACTTAAGTTCCATATCAGACTCCCACCAATTCTTGCAGTCCTGATTTCTTCAATGTTACGCCAAATTCAGTGCCGGACGATACGAGATCGACGCGCTGTTGCAACCCAAGCTTGGACACGGAATTGTACATCTCGTTCATCCAGTACTGAACGAGCGGGTCTCAACATTAAGCATGGAACTGAGGACGACGAGGGTGAGGCTAGGGTTTCATGTTCGAGAAGGCCAGATATACTTGTCAATGGGTCAAGTACGTACCTCAAGTGCGTGCAACAGGCAGTTGTTTCTATGGATGTGTGAGGTCTCAGTCTTGGACTGTGAGTTGAGTGATAGGTGACTAACAGATCTAGCTCCACTTTTGTCTTCGCATCGCATCCTCTCAAACTCCTCCATTTCCGTGTTTGCCCTTTGTTGCTTTGAGAAGAGATGTTAGCGTACCCTCAACCTTGGCGTACGAAGGTAGATGGCGTTCAGCCAGGGAGAGCGACAGCTTGATCGAAGGCAACGCAATTTCTCATCAGCGCCGCCCAGTCCGTAGTTCACGCAGCTCGACACCAGCTGCATTCGCTTCCTCATTCGCCGATGGATGTGTGGCAACTCGCTTCAAGTACTGTAGCATTCGCCCTTCCGGCTTCCTGGCTGGGGCACCTCTAGTACCTCAGTCGTCATATGATGCGGCGTTCACCCTGCCGTCTCCGCGGGTCGCTCTTGCCTTGCGTTCGCTTCACGTTCTTTCCAGCTTGCGTGTCGTCTCCGGCTCGGTCGTGTGATTCGGTAAGCAAATCACAGCAACAGGATATGTACGTTAACGAAGGAGATTGAATAACATGCGCCTCGTCCTTGGGTGAAACCGTCAGTTGGGTTTCTGACCGAAGCCCAAGGTGGGGTTTTTGAGACGTTTCATACCAGAGATTATCCAAACATGCTTTGCATGACACACGGAACAGAGGTGGTGAATATTGTGTCAAGTGGTGACAGCTTTAGATCTGAAAGAGGTGGTAGGGGGTACAACAGAATTTAAAGCACGAAAAAACGATACCAGCTACATGTGAAGGAGCGTTCAGAAGACTTGGCCCATGGTCCTGATACCAGCGTGAATTTGCTACGTTCTTTCACAACACGAAAAGAGTTATCAATGTTCGCCTCTGCCGTCATCGGACCGCTTTTATAATCGGTACATATGCATCTTCTCCATCCCGAAGCTCATCTGACTCGCCATCATCTTCATCGTTAGCATCGTAGTAGTCTTCTCCGTCGTGATCTTAAACTTCGTCATCTTTGTAGTCATACTGGGGCTCAGAATCGTAATCAGGATCTGCAGGATGTGCAAGGACTGTTCAATCGGTGCTTTGCGGATACTTGTAGCGGAGTGTCGGCGAATCCACCCGCTGCGTATTACGAGTGTGACGCACTGCAGTGGGCTACTCCAGCGGCTGTGAACGCCCTAATCGCGGCTTGTATGCGTAGGTGCGGCGGGCTGGTCCCTGCCACCAGGCAGGGAGAAGGGGCATTGGAAACGGCGTTGGCGGTTCGGCAACACGCTTTGACAGAGCGTTCTGAACGGCGACCTCTCCGGCGTTTGGCGCTAAAACGGTTAGCGATGCGCGCAGTCGTCTCGCACAACTCTCCAAGCACCTGGCGGATGTGGAACGTCAGCTGCACAAACGTCTCAAGCTTCTTCGACATCATGCCAATGCGCAGTTCGATTGGCTCAAGTCATGTCCATGGGTGCCTCGGGGCATGCCCCAAGCCTGCGACGCATAGACGGCGCGCTGCTCTCCGGCGCCCCACATCGGTGAGGCATCGACGGCGCGCTTTTCACGGGCAGCACCGTGTTGCGGCGGCAGTGGTGCTGGTGGGGGGTGGCGCCGACTATAAAGACAGCCATGCAGCGCCGAACGAAGGCGCATCGTCATTTCGCTTGGCGCTCGGCGAATTCGGCGATTAGTGGGGTCCAGTTCTCAACGGCCGAGGATGTCGCGACCCACTTTTTGCTTACCTCCTGATATCAAAAGGCATATTATAACGGTTCTCATCTTCGTTTACGTTGTAGCTTTAAACGAGATTTGAACGGTGGAGATGCTTGATGGACGCACTTCAAAGTCATATCTGCTCTCGGTTGCTCCGAGGATTGTGTCGTTGATGATTCCAATCCTGTTCCACGTAAGCGCGATGTTTTCTTCAGGCTCAGTACAACACGGTTTACTGACAAGCGCAAAGTCCAAACCAAGCTCACGAAGCTCGGCCAAGGCTTCTTTGATTTCGCTATTGGTCTCAGGTATACCGTGTACCTTTTCTTTGTACTCCGTAAGTTTTAGTCTTATGAGCAAGTTTTCAGCTCGAAGATCTTCATCCTGTCGTTTGAGCTTCAATACTTCAAGGTGTTCACTGTCAGCGCGGTCTTTCAGCGATAAAAGAAGCTTATGCATAATATCGCAGTGCTTATCTCTGAAGATTGCCATATCAAGGGCGTTGCGCAGATAGGAACCGTGATCGCCAAAAACAGTTTGTCGCGTATGATGGTCGTACGCAGAGGCTTGATTCTGTAGTGAAATGCATTCACATGGAATCTGGCATTGCTCAAATGTGCCATGGCTTCCTTTGCTGAGAGAAGTGCAACCCAGCTGGGAACAGAAAAAACTACTACAACTTGTAAACAGAGTAGTTTCATCCGTGAGCCTAGAGCCGCAGACTCCGCAGCAGAACGAGAGCGGGACAGAACGCTTCGGGCGACTCATAAGGAAAGGCAGCAGGCAGTGGGCCAGTCGAGCGACAGTGGCAGAAGCAGCATCGGTGCAGATTAGGGACAAGCAGCACGCTTCGCAACGCATATAGAAACCCGAAGTAGATAAAAGAACGTTTGCGTTCTGCGAGCTCAAGCGGTCCTCCTGCAACTATTTTACGTAACGAAGACATCATCACCAAGTATGTGCGATTTCCTTTATGAACATTTGAACGTTCCTTCGGAAAATTTCTGTCGTTACCCTGTGAAAAGCATGCAATGGTCGGGCAACCTCATTTAAAGGGATGCTTCTTTTCCATTTGAAACACTTGAATGTTGTTCCTTGAAGTAAGGCGGCCATTTTGTTAACCTTGAAAGAGAGCTTTGCTCAACTTTCGGACACTCGGAGCGAACTCCGGAAAAAGACCTCGGAAGAGTGAGAGCTACGCTCATCGCCGGGATCCTGATACAGTGCGCGAAACGCCGTTAAGCACACCCAGCCACAAGCTTCTATTGTACAGTCCGCGAAACAACATTAAATACACGCAGCACTCTTAAAGACTTTGCGTCTTTCTCTCCGTTTGTGGCCATGTAGCCTTAGTAAATGTAGAGGCTATTTACTCCTAAACCAACCCTGTAACTCACAACTTTGCACCAGGCAGAATGTCACTTTACCAATATAAAAAACTTCTCTACACCCTACGAAACAGTGATAAATACACGAAACAAAAATAAATACACTTCCACTAAAACCGCGCCATATTCAAACCACCTTAGCCGTTCCCTAGATACTTAGCACCATCAAATAAACAGTTCTTTGCCACATCTTGACGACGTTTGCCCAGTCTTTTGCCAAACCAAACATGGCTAGAAGTCCTCATCTTTCTGAGTTCGAACTCGGCCAGATTCATGCCCTGAGACATGAATGAATGTCTCTTCGACAAATTGCCGAAGCTATCAACCGCCCTTTAGGAGCAATACAATCAGCACTCAGACGCAAAACAACATCTAAACCGCATGGAAACGTCAGGAAAAAGTCCAAGATGTCAGTGCAACAAAAGAGAGCACTACTAAGGGAAGCCTCCAAAGGCATTGAATCTGCTTCTCAACTAAAATATTCGCTTAATTTAACTCTCCATACCTCAAATCGACAGGAAACAAAAATTTTTAGTGAGTCACGAAACAAATTGGCCTTATCTGCGCAACTGTTGCTCCAAATAGCTCCACCTCTTTCCATTGCAATACAAAGGTCGTCTCTAACCATCCATTACAAAACAAGAAAGAGATATCATTTACGAGGTACCTAACGCCGCTTAACAAACAACGTCACCATGCAGCTCAAAATCAAAGGTTTTCTGAATTCAAAAACAAATATGCGTCGCCAAGCCCACATGAACGTTCAAACGTTCAAACCTATCCACGAGACGCTCCAGTCTCTCCCTGCTCCACCATATTTCTCAAAGCTTGCGCTCTTGCCTCGCGCAATTCTCTGCGCATCTTGCGTGTCTCGGTCAAATGAGTGCGTCGAATGCTTCGTTCAACCGATAACTTTATCAGTCGCTGAATATCAGCCTTCGGCTCTTTATATGACGCTGCTAGCTCTTTTGCCTGCGCTTGCTTCTCCTTCGCTTTTTCACTGCGGTGACGTTGACGAATTGCATTTATGACTGCATCCGAGGTCAAATGCAAACCTCCAGTGGTATTAATTCGCACTTGACCATTCTCTTCAACTTCTGCGTCTCGCAGTAATGTACGATGGCGTTTAGCAAACCTTTCCAACAACTCTTGCATAGTTATACGACTAACATTATTACCGTTTGTCCTCTCGAAATAATTCTGTAGTGGCAAAAAGTTGGGTCTGAGAAGCTCCATGTCCCAAATTCCGGTGCGATGGAACCCAGATCTGATGTTTGCGGTCGTGTGGGAGTTGGAATACGCGTTGCTTATGCAATGACCGACGTCAAAAACATTAAGCTTTTGCTTCTGCAGAGCGGCCTTATGAAGCTCATGCTGCAGATGGGATTTGTAAGAGCTGAACACGCAAACATCAAGTAGCTGAGTGATGTGTGACGTGTGGGCAGGAAGAGCAATAACGATTACATTGTTGTCTTTCAACATCTTCAATGTTTGGTATTGGATATGAGCGCCGTAACCATCAAGCAGCAGCAGTAGTCGTTGGTTATTCTTACGTAGGCCTTCGGTTTCATTCAGAAAGCCTTCTGCCCACTGGAAAACTATGTTTCTGTCGGCTCCCGGAGAATTTCGTTGAAATAGATAACACGGAGGAAGAACCGAGTGCAATGTCTGGATGTTGCCATTGACTTTGCGGTATGAGGCAAGTTTACCAGGGAACGCAATAGCTGGCTTGTATGCAATTCTGGTTGCTGAAGCAACCGACATGACAGTTACCCTGTCCAAATTTCCTTTCGTGGAAAGTGCCTTCTGAATAAGACGAGCACCAGCAGCACCAATACCTTTACGCAAGCTTCGACCTCTCATTTTGTCAAACGATGCACCAGATTGGTCCGTGTTGATTATAAATCTGGGATCCCTAATGTTGAACCTTTTAATTGCGGCATCAACACGCGAAATGTGTTCTATAAGGTTCTCCGGGGTGACAGCGTTAGCTCGTTTGTCTTCGATCATTTGCACGTGATGCAATTGTAAATCAGTGCGCCGCAAGAACGCAGTAAGCCAGTTGTTTGAAGGGCGGGTGTCAAAGAACCCAATGTTTTCTTGTCGCTTTGGCGGAAGACAAGAAACAAACTCTTGCACGAGATCGCGAAGTCCGTTTTTCGTGAGAGGTGTGTTGTTGTCTGCATAGTACAGAACTGATTCGGCAATTACATTCTCTTCATCAGCAGTCAATGCAGGTGGTCTGCCCTTTGCGGGGATTGTGAAATGCACGTCTCGGGAGTCTTCGAGATGAGAATCAGGGCAGTTTCTAATCCAAGATGTGTAGACTCTGCGTAGCACACCAACACTGACGATATGCTTTTCCGAGAGTGCTTTCCAAGAACCCTTTGCCTTGGAATCGTTCAAAAACCGCCGTTTGAAGGATGGCATACTGGGAATCCATTTTGAAGATTGCTATCGGTATTCATTACGACTCACCTGTCTCGCGAGCACTCAGGGGCCAAATGATATACTGTTTGAGTGAGAAAAGCGCGCCTTTTCAAACTGCTCTTTACACCGTCTCACGTGAGCGGAATGAGCTACTGCAAGAGATGGGGTTTTGATGGGGTTGCTGACTGTCCGGTGTCATTGCCAATACGATGGAAACTGTAGCGAGAATGGCATTGTTGATTATAGGATTTTTGTCGATTTATGGTACGGACGGTTACCGATCGGGGTGCGAAGATTTCAGCAATTACTATCTCAATGTGAACATCTTCAATATCGCAAAATGAAAACCGGTCCATTAATGACTTAGAAGCATAAAACTGCACGCATAGAATACGCACGTCGTAATATATCTCGTGGGGACTATTTCTGGTGCAAGGTAATTTTCGGCGATGAGCAGAAGTTTAATCTAGATGGACCGGATGGTTTCGCATACTATTGGCATGATCTTGGGAAGGAATCTCAACGATTTTCTAAGCTTCAAAATGGAGGAGATTCGGTTATGATATGGGGAGCAATATCTTTCTATGGAGTCTGTCCTTTGGTTTTTATTACTGGAAATCAGAATTCTACAAAGTACTGTGAGGGACTAGAGTCTAATCTACTATCATGAGTAGGTGGTGTCTTCGGTGAAGAACGGACTTGGCACTTTCAAAAGGATAATGCTTTCATACATACCTCTATCTACACAAGGAACTGGATACGTACCAAGATTATACGCGTTCTACCGTGGCCTGCAAAGTCCCCAACTTTGAACATTATTTAAAATGTGTGTGGACTTATGGTTAGGCGTTTTTATGCACGTGGAAAGCAGTACAATAATGTAACTGATCTTAACGACGCTATCACTGCTGTATGGGACGATGTAGCTGGAGATTACCTTCAACAGCTGTACAGGTCTATACCGAGAAGGCTCCTTGCTGTTATGGATAAGAAGGGGGTGCTACTAAGTACTGAGCTATGCGTAGATGCACGTAAAATAAAGTGAATTTATTGTTGTTTCGTGTCTTTATAACTGTTTCGTAGCTATAAGTACAGATCAGATGTACGTGTTCGACAGGCGACCGGGGGGTTTTTATATCTACCTATTCACTACCTAGGTTTCTGGTTGGGAGTGCTAGAATGGTCTGGTAGGTGGCGAGAAAGAAAGCAGAGTAGGGTGTATTTATTATCGTTTCGCGCACTGTACTGTTGGTGTACCTTAAGTTGTGGACAGGTGCCTCACGTTCAATACAAGGTGATTTTACAAACAAGTATGGAGAAATCAACAAAACGCCCAACAGACTGGGCTTTATCATCACAAGTCAAGAAAAATTGAAGCCATAGCTCGTAGTGAACCCCGTTTCAGACTTCGAGCATGGAAGCAGATGACAGGGTAGGCTCTACAAGGTACAAGCGCGATAGCAACAAAGGATAAACTCTACTTTAGCAAGCGCGAGAATGGAAAGAACAGGTCCTTTGCGCGCAATCTCCGAAGCACAAATTTCTGCATCCCATGACCAGAACAGTCAACTCTAATTCAGGAGCCAAGACCCCTTCCCTTTCGTTAACCCAATCAGAGAAAAGAGCTTGTCTAATCTCAATCTCGCAACAAATTTGCTTTATCACAACCAGCGTACGAACATTGAAACTGTCGGTCGTAGTAAACTCGGTTTCAGACTCCAAGCAAGAAATCAGATGGCAGCGGAGGTTCTATAAGGTAAAAGTGTGGTAGCAACAAAGAGTAAACTCTTCTTCAACAAGCGCAATTCACGAGCGAAGACCATTCTCTTTCATTAATCCAATCACATAGAGGTGCTTGACGTAATCTAAGTCTTCCAACAAATTCATTATCAGTTGCATCTTAGACTAGAACATCCTTTCTTTCAGTATATAAAGTCCTGTTTCTATTCATCACCACCAGCGTTGCTGGATGTATCCTGTCTACAACATTTCAATCCATCATGGCCCCAGTATGCCTTAACCAGTTCTATGTGCTCGGTAGCAACCGAATTGAGCGCTACATCTCACGCGGAATCGAATTGATAAATGCAGGCTATTCTTTCCGCAAAGCCGCAGAGGAAGTTCACCTCGTCTGTGTTTTCGGAATGCTGGTTTGAGTGCTAGTTTTTCTAGTTTGGGGGTGCTAGAAAGTCTATGGTGGGCATTCAAAAAAATCTCAGAATTTTTGTGCTAGTATATCTAGCACAAAATACTAGCTCAAATGAATGCAGAGGTAAATGTGAGAAAACTAGCAACATTCATACTAGCAGTAAGAAACTAGCAGTCTATCGTTCAGTTCTCATTCATACTAGAGCATAATTACTACGAACAGTGAAGGGGTGAATGTTTGTCATCTAGTGCCAGATCATTCACCATCGGCGATGAAATCTAGCAGACATGGACGTTTCGGATGCGGTACTCATTCACTTTTACCTCGTCTAATGGATGTAATCTTGAATCTATACTACGCCAGTACAGGCCTCCCCTCACCGTCTATCGTGGAATGGAAACCGCTTTCATTGTCGTTTCATTTTGCTCCAGGCGTAGTGCGCCTAGAACAAATCGAAAACGGTAACAAAAATGGCCTCCATTCCACGATAGACGGTGAGGCGAGGCCTGTACCCGTCACAAAACGAAACCACAAAGAAACAAGTTAGAATGCGCTCCCTCCTTTCATCACGACGCCTCCAATAACACAACTTGTGTTGAACACACGTACCTCACCCAAACCTCTGCTCATCCCCACTCGCTGCAACTTCTCCCTTCGACCTCCCCATTCGCACCTGCAGAAGATACAAATAAGCAAACACAAACAAACACTCGTTAGAAACCATCAAACCTCATCCAATCTGCAACTTCTCTCTCGCACATTCGCATCAATAAACAAACAAAAGTCAGATCTCCATCAAATAAAGAATCCAAAATAACTTCGCCACCGCACTCACCTCTAAGAAAAACACCCACTCCTTATCACCTAGTGCAGTATCCACAACGCTTCGCAGCAGAAACCAAAAACTCAGTTCTCCGTACATAGCCAATACCAGATAACATTAGCACTTAAACTCACCTTGCAACCACCACTTCTTCAAACCCATTTCCCATCTCGCTCGCTTCTCATCAATAAAAAAGAACGTGTCAGATCTCCGTAAGTAGGCAGTCCCAGAAAACATTCTCAATGAAACTCACCTTGTAGCAACCAGTTCTTCGCACCCATTCCCTCATGCCTCTCCCTTCGCGCTTACACACAGAAACATGTCAGATCTCCATCCGAAAACGAAGCAAAACTAAAACACAACCGCACTCACCTCTATGCTCGCCGTTCATTCGCTCTCACCTATCACCGCATCCACAACGCGTCGCAACAGCAATAAAATCTTTTCAGTTCTCCGTACATAGCAAATACCAGATAACATTAGCACTCACCACTTCTTCGAACCCATTTCCCATCTCGCTCGCTTCGCATCAATAAACAGGAACGTGTCAGATCTCTGTCGGTAGCCAGTCCCAGAAAACATTCTCAATTAAACTCACCTTGTAGCAACCAGTTCTTCGCACCCATTCCCTCATGCCTCTCCCTTCGCGCTTCCACACAGAAACATGTCAGATCTCCATCCGAAAACGAAGCAAAACTATAACACAACCGCACTCACCTCTATGCTCGCCGTTCATTCGCTCTCACCTATCACCGCATCCACAACGCGTCGCAACAGCAATACAATCTTGTCAGTTCTCCGTACATAGCCAATACCAGATAAAATTAGCACTCACCACTTCTTCGAACCCATTTCCCATCTCGCTCGCTTCGCATCAATAAACAAGAACGTGTCAGATCTCCGTAGGTAGCCAGTCCCAGAAAAAATTCTCAATGAAACTCACCTTGTAGCAACCAGTTCTTCGCACCCATTCGCTCATGCCTCTCCCTTCGCGCTTATACACAGAAACATGTCAGATCTCCATCCAAAAACGAAGCAAAACTAAAACACAACCGCACTCACCTCTATGCTCGCCATTCATTCGCTCTCACCTATCACCGCATCCACAACGCGTCGCGACAGCAACAAACTCTTGTCAGATCTCCGCACGTAGTCGTTACCAGATAACATTCGCAGTCTAATTCACCTTGTAGCAACCACTTCTGCTCACCCGATCCACCCCTTCTCATTCATATAGCTCCGTATCAAGAAACAAAACATGTCCGGTCCTCGTCCAGATTGAAAAGTGAACAGCATAGCAAACTCACCTGTTCCTCGCAGTCTTCCAAGCCCCTGGCTTCATCCCAAAAGACTGCCGTTGCTCCCTCTCCCGCATCAACATAGAAAGCGTAGCAAGAGTCAGCACATGTCAACACACGAAAAAACGAGACGTAGTCAATTGCACTTCACGAACCTGCAAGCACGAGCGGGACGTTCCGCCACATCCACCGTCCAGGAAATCGCACGCTCCGAAGATCACACTGATCTACACCCTCGTCTACACATGTTCCCAACCTCTTCATGCGAAATAATCAAGTCCTCGCCGTCGCTTAAAAAATTTACCAACTTTGAATGTTTTCATTCCAAACCACTTTCCCGTCCACACACGTGCCATGCCTGCCGTCCCTGCCACGCGCCTCTCTGGCGCATCACAATGCCACCTGATTGCTGCTCCTGAGCAGTCATATATTCTCCCGGAACGCCTCCCACGTCTTTCTCATCTCCCACAGACTTACATCCTTCTCCTCTGCACCATTCAGCCTTGTCGCTTTCACAGGTTCTCCTTCCAGACAAAACTCCACGCCTCCCTTCTCCAACACCAGCGCCGCTGTTGCTTCCGCCACACCCCCAACCCCTTCCTCGCCACCACTCCCAAGAACGGCACCCAGCTCCCACCCCCCACCAAACGACCACGCATTCAGACCGCAGACTCCCGCTCCATTCGCATCTCAAACCGCCCCTCTGACAACTTTCCGCTCGCGGAAGACGATGAATACCATTCCAGCCAGCTCACTCTAGCCCTTCGCTCCGCAGAAGCCGTTCACCTTCTCCACTCCTCTCTCTCCTCCCCTCGCAACACACCTGCTTCCAGCACCCCCGCACCTGCCACCCTCCACCCTATTGTCTCCTACATCGCTTCCATCGCCCCCAAGCTCGGCAAACGCAAAGCAGACGAACTCATTAACCTCCTCAAAGACCCGGATTACTCCCAGGCACTCATCCAACAAATAACGTCCGTCTCCCACTGCCTTGAACTCCATGCAAAGCTCTTCGAGGACACCGTCGGCTCTATCGGCTTCGAATCCAGAACTATACGTCACAAACCCTCAAACATCACCGCAACTCTCTACCTGAAAAACCCCGTCGATGTCATCCTCAAACAACTCCGCTACGCTTCTCGCGCAAACACCTTCTTCCAACCAGTAAGACAGTCCGCGTCAGACGGCTCCCCCGCACACGCTCACCCCATGGCTTAAAAACTCGGTACATGCGTCTACAAGGACCTCAAGCACCACATCCTACATTCTCAAGACCCAGATGTTATTTGGCACAACTCCAACATCACTGGCATTGAATCTTTCATCGGCTTCGTACAGCTTTACTCAGACAAGTCTTCCACCTCGCTCAAGAACTCCTCTATCACCTCCTACCCCCTCCACATCACCCTCCTCAACTATTCAGACTCCTTCCGCCGCCATTGCATATCCCGTAACTACACCCTACTCGGCTACTTCCCCACGTCCTTCGAAGCCCCTTCCTCCCCATCCGACGAGGATTCCCTCGAAGACCGCTCGCTTTCCTCCGCCATCACCCGTACCACCCGAATGGAACTCATTCAAGAAGCTCTGCAAACCATCCTCGAGCCCCTCGCAGCTGTTGCCCTCAAAGGATTTCCTTTCCGGGATGAAGACCAGGTCATCCGGCAGTGCCACCCAGTCATCGAAAACTATGCTGCAGACATCCCCGAAGCGAAAGACATCCTCGCTGTCCTCCACGGCACAAAACCGTTGAAGCCCTGCCATATATGCCTCGTCCCCCGCTCCGACCTCAGCCTCCACCTCAGTTCCCTAACCCCTCGAACCGCTTCCCACACCCTCCAAACAAGATCCTCACACGACGCCCTTCTCAAGGATGCAAATAACGCCGAACTACAACGCAGACCGCGCGTCGCAAGGACTCTCAGAGATCAAGCAGCATCTCTTCTGCACACAAACTCCCTCTCCCCCTACCACTCCTTCTTCGAATCTTACCCCCTCCTCAACATTTCCCCACTGCTCACCCCATACTCCATCTTCTCCTTCGAACCCCTTCACAATTTGCACCTCGGTATCTCCAAACTCGTCAAACTCGCAACCATCGAACGCCTGAAATCCGACAATCTCTTCACCACTGTTGGCTCCTCCTCGAGATCATTCAAATCCATTCGAAGCACCCTTCCCATCCATGCAAACAACATCCTCGCAGATATCGAAGTCAACTTCTCCGCACTGGGACTTCACATTGACTTTTCCACCGCAGAGAAGGGCAAATCCCTCAACGGCTTCTTCACCCCGGACGGCATCAAAGGCATGCTCGAGGCAATTGATTTCCGCGCAGTCGACATGGTGTTTCCCTTCGTAGGCGCCTTCTTCGATCGTTGCTGCAACGAAGTTGACACAGCACCCATCACATCCATCTTCACGACATACGCCGACCTCTTCACTACCGCACTCCACTACAACACCACCTCAGAATGGACACAACAACAACTTCGTTCCCTCCAAGAACTCATCAAGCACTTCAAGCATCTCTGCGTCTCCATCCTCGGCCCTTTCCAGGCTTCTCACTTCGGAACGCTCAAATTCCACCTTCTCGATCACGTTGTCGCCGACATCAAACTATACGGAGGTCTCCACTTCACTGACGCTGGCATCTACGAACACGCACACCTACTCTTCAAAAACCATTATCGGCGCACATCCCGAAGATCTTCAACCGCTCACAGAGAAACAATCGACGCAATTCAACTCACAGAAGGCTTTCGAAACTCAACTGCCATCCCCCACCGCCTTTTCTCCTCCTCAAACTCCCACACACTCCCAGCTCGAAGACATTCCATGGTTCGCGACGGTACCACCATTCTCTTTCGGGATATAATAACCGCAGAAAAGTACCTTCGGGCGAATCCAAACTGCTCCAATGCCTCTCTCTCAAACATCTTCACCTCTTCCACCATATCGTTCATCACCCAAATCTCACGAGACGCAATCTCACTGTTTCACAATCTATGCCTCGAAGCGCTTGGACTTTCCCCTTCTTCACCCTCCCTCTCTTCTCTCAACTTCTCCGTCGTCAACTCCGCCTTCATCCGCAGTGGTTTCACCCCTTCCTTGCAAGACGTCGACAGAACGTTCAAATGCATCCGGTTCACAGAACCATCGGCCCCTGTTCTCCAGCGCATCTTTGCCACCACCAGCTTCGGTCCTTCAAAACTTCCAAATTTCTCTCATATTCTCGTCTCAAGCACTCCACCACCCAACTGCAAGTTCCCCACGGTTTGGGTATGTAAGCTTCTTGCCCTTCTCCGCTTCCGCATAAAAGACGATGAGCCAGGTGAACGCGAATATGCTTTCGTCCGCTTCTTCGAACTCACAGATCCTCTTGATCACGTGGATGAAACTCTTAATTGTATCACCCTCCGTTTGGTGACAGACGATGAACATGACCATACTATTCTCCCCGCTCTTCACGGAACCTGGAATCCTAGCCCCAATGCCGCACCTTGGTTCGGTCTTGTTCCTTTCTCCGCCATCAAAAGTACCGTGCATCTTGTTCGCCAGAACTCCCCAGCACGACCTTTCTTTCCGCCCCTTCCATGGCAACAACATCGGTTCTATATGAACAGATTCTTCCGCGACCCACGAGCAAGAGCTTATTCCACCGCAAGGTAATCAAATTTAGAAACACAGACCCGCTAACTCTAGCAATAAACTTCTTAAACTTCTCATTCCTCCGCCATCTCTTCTCCACGCCCACCGTCCTCTCCGTCTTCCTTCCCCTCCCTTCCTCTCTGGGTTCCAACATTTCTTCCTCAACGGCTACCAACTCCTTAAACTCCCGTTCTTCAGGCATGCAACGGCCAACGTAGCAATCAAATACATTACCAAGGTACGTAGTCATTTCATCCAAAAACACCTCGTACTGGACACACAGATACACCATTTGGTTCGACGGCATCCAACACGCAATGGTCCCTCACGTTCCTCATTCCCTACCACTTCAGTCGGATCTTCAGCTTTCACACCATAGTTCACAAGCTCCTTCCCGTACTTCCCTTCGATCTTCCCTCTCGCATTCAGTAGGATATCCTCCACAGCAAGCGGGAGATACTTTGCATACATACATCGAAAACAGCATTTGCCGCTTCCCTCCTCTCCCCACATCTTCTTTCAATGCCTCTACCACAGAAGCAATCCACGCATCCAATCGCGCCAAATGCATCACACTTCCATCTACATAGCTCGTCTCCCGTTCCCTGCACGGTCGCTCTGCGTCGTACCCCATAAATTCCCTCAACACCTCCACACTCAATCCGTTCTTGAAGTACAAGTCATCTGGTTCTTCTCCATACTTTTTCGAGGTCACGTCATAACCAGAGAAACATATTCTGTCTAAACCAGACAACCTCCACGCACATAAGATCGGATCTCCCTCTCATCTTTCGGCAACAATTTCTCTTCCGCCTCCTTCATCTGCTCTTCATACGCCACAGCCACCTCTTCATCATCCTCCTTCCGCGGTTTCCTAGCAAGTAGAGTGTACCCTACACCAAAGAATAACCTATCCCTCGCATTCCTTTTCCGCACCCCGACAGTATCACTAAGATCCTGTTTCATGCGCCTCCTCAAACACAGATCCCTCCTCAACTCTTCTTCGCAGTCAACCTTAATCCACATGGCTTCCAACCTTTTCCAAATCGGTTTCTCCAGCTCCATCCGCACCACATGCAACAACATCTCATCGCTTCTTCCTTGAAAAGACGGAGTGTAGGCCTTTGGCCCCCACGACTTTCTTCCTAGCGCCAGCTCCATAGGATCCAAAGGCACCATCTCCTTCTCGTCTATAATCAGAACACTGTGCTTCCTCCCCGGTCCCACCTCTTCAGCCCTGTTCGAACAGGTTCGCTCCGAAACTCTTCTTCCGAGGCACAACTCACTGGTCTCTTGCTTCGCATATACCAATATCTTCTCATAAACTCTCGAGGCTACTCCAATGAAACGAATATCAACTTCGATTTCGTACCGTTTCCGACCACTCTTGATGTCTTCGCCACTCAGTTTTCCTGTTCGACCAGGAATACTCTCTCGTAATGACGTCAGCACCATCTCTTTCTTCGTAGGTTCATCTTCTAGCCTCTTCATCTCCCTGTTTGCCAGGTTCAAGCTTATTTGGAGGCTAGTTTTGTCATCTCTTGCTCTTCTTAGTTCCCCCTTCAGGTCTCCAAGCTTTGTCAACAGCTGATTCCGTCCCATAAACTTTGCCTCTCCATGCTCCGTTCTCTTATGTCCCACTTCCTTCAACGGCTCAATTCCATCTTCAACCTGTGGTGCAATAGCCTCCAGAGGTAGAGGGAATCAAATCGCTCTTCATATAAGATGCGTGGTTAGCCGTTGGGATACGGAATACATGAGGTGTATTGGGCTAACCCATTATATGGGAGATGCCCCTATGAAGGGGGTACTTGTGGGTAACACGTGTAGTGCACACCGCCTGAGTGGACGGCTCATGCCAAGTGAGCCACCACGCACAAGTGGAAGTCAGGCCCGGTGCACCCGGGGTAATTAGTTATTTTTAGTTAGTAATCCACACTACAGTGGCCGTACTTAGGTGGCGGCACTCGCCGCCGACCCTACGGAAGAAAACCTCAACAAGGGTTTTGGCTCTGACTTTGACCGTTGGTATACGGCTACGACCCCAACCTAGGGGAGTGCTGCTACCGATCCGGTTCCGTCACCCCCCTTGCACATCAAGGAGTGATACCACCGTTACTTACGGACTACTTTCTGTTTTCTTTTGTTGTTTCTTCTTCTGTTTACCGTCATACGGACTGTTTCTACTCCGCCCTGTATCAGGTTTGGCCCCGACGTCTTGGGATATTTATTGCTCGTCACGAGTCTGCGCCGGCCGTGCGGCTCGTTCCCCACCCCTCATTTCTTTGTCCTAGAGGATACCGTTGTACGGATCGTTCCCTCATTCGTGGGTGTTCCACTCGCCGCGCTGCGGCATACAGCGGACTCCACCAGGCCACCGGCAACACCGAGTTGCACACTGATCGACTGTCCGTCGAGCGCTAGATCCGATTCTCCCCACACCTCCGTGCGCTGTGCGAGAAGTGACCGTTCGGCCCTACATCCGACTCGTGTGGGTCACGTTCGGAGGGCTCTACCTCTGAGCCGCCCTCACCAAGGGAGCAAGGCTCGGACACCTTGAGTGACTTTGCCGCTGTCGCGGGATCCTTTCCGCGTGTGGTATTGCACCACAATTGGTCTCCCAACCTAGAATCGGAGTCCTACGCCTGCGCTGTCGCGGGTGGTGAAACGTGGTGTAAATCGCGTTGCCCCTTGTCCGAACAAGGAATCGGTTTGTCTGGTTCCCAGCAGTTTGGGAGCATCCGCTTTAACGGCATTCATTTACTTGCCCGAATCTTCGG